>JAVLVB010001034.1:2531569-2551997 GCA_032876305.1 Orestias chungarensis | reverse complement strand
GAGGAGTGAATGCTGCAAGTCAATGACTCGATGCAATCTGCTGGGGTTCCTTAGATTGGAAACTTTTTCAAATTGATTTGTTAGAATGTATCCTTGATTTTAATTGATTTTTTGTAAAGTGCCTTGAGACGACACCTGTTGTAAATTGGCGCTATATAAATAAACTGATTCTTGATTCTTGATTCTTGATTCTTCTTTAAGATAATATATATAATATATATATAATATATATAATATATAATAATTTATTTATTAGCTTAAAGCAAGAACAGTTTCCATTTAGTTCGTGTCAATCCCATGAAAATTAGCTCGTTTGAAATATTTCCATGTATAGCGTGTATAGTGTTTTGCTGCTTCGTATCGATCCCGTCGAAGAGGATTTGAGTTAATCCAAGAAGAAAAAAAAAATCACTTTCACTGCATATTTATTTCAACACAATACAATATGTACAGCTTCAAAATGAAACAATTTGAAAAAAGAAAAGAACAGAATAGAACAACACAAAGAGAAAGAAAACATCACTGCTGAATAGGAGTATGGCTGTCACTCTTTTTCCCAACATTAACATTCATATGGCACTTAACTCAATGTTTAGCACGGTATTCGTATTAAAATGTTTCAAATCAAGCACACACAACTGCAATTAATCATCAACGCAGCTCCTTAAATCATAAATATTAAAGATTCCTTTTTCATTTCGTATATTAAACATATTTCAAAGGCAGTAGTAGAAACGACAAAATATCTCTTCGATGACACTTTATACCAATTTGAAATGTCTCTGAAACGTAAGTGGTCACTGTTTCCTATTTTCTTCCGAAGCGATGCAGGTCTCAGCATGGTAGGCTGGAAAAAATAAAACACACTTTTTTTTTTCTTTTCTTTTTTTTTCACACCCCGAAGCTGAAATAGTAGCAGTACTCTAGGCTGGATTCTCGAAAGACACCGAACACTTTTTTTCCAAATGTACACACAACTTTTTCGGCGCACGCTCGCACATATATTCTATTCAACCCTTTGAGTTTAGGTAAAGGAAACTGACAGACATTCCGAGCACGGTCAAGTGACGGACGGCCATGTCACCCGCGGTCTGATCATTGTCAACGTCCGTTCCCTGTCATCCGAGATGACAGGTTTAAATGCTTCCGTTTTTGTTTTTTTTTCTCAGGAAACACCCCTGCAACAGCTATAAGGTGAACACTGCATGGCAAGAAGCAACACAGCTTTGCATATAACATCCTAGATTCTTGGATATGGTAAATAAGAAAGGACAACAACCAAAAAACAACATTCTGGTCAGACCATCTTGTTACGCTGAACCCACTTATTGAAGAGGCACGATTCATACACAGACAACTATAAAGCTAGACGTTTCCTGTCTTAATATTTAAACATAAAAAGGCAGGGGAAAAAAGGGCTGCTAATCATAATTAAAAAAAACAAAACAAACAAATAAAGGATTCAGGTTGGGCACTGAACAAACAAACAAAAAAAAGGATGAAAAATCAGACTGGGATTTGGCAGCAAAACACATTGTTCTCTAAGCTTTAAGCCAAACGTCACACAGGCCTCTATGCCTGTGGCTCGACACGAAATCCAAATGTCCAAACTAATCATTACCTCCAGCAGCGTGTATCCACAAAGTGTTTAAGCTGTGGAATAAATCAGAGGCTTGTTACTGTTTGTTATAGATCTGCATAGCAAGGTGAGGCTCCCTCCTTGATTAGAAATCCTCATATAAGCTGAGGAATGTGGAGTCCCGGCGACCTATCTGCCCAGAAAATGTCAGGAACCGGACTCATCATTTCCACTTTAATGTAGTAAATGGATTTCTTTCCTTTGGCAGGTGTTCAGTTGGATTTGGTACCAGTTTAATTTGAATGCAGCCCCCACCCCCTGTTTTTTTAGAGGTCAATATTTCCATCCACTCTCTGAGTCCTGTCTCTAAATGAAGCCAGTTATTTGGTTGCTCAGCAGACCATCAGCCTTCAGCTGCCGGCTACGTGGGTTTTCTTTCTTCATCGTTATTGAGGAAAATATAAGAAAACAATCCCTTCTCCCAGATATAGTCCTCGCTTGTGTTTTACATTTTTCAAGTGTTGATGCTTTTCTCTACTATAATAGAGCATGCATGCCAAATCAACTGTTCGACTGCTCCCTTCATGGGGAGCCAAGAAACATTTGGGGGGCTTTGAATGGATTTATTAATTCATGTGAGCGCAAACATTTTTAAAGTCTCATCTGGTTTTTATGCCCTCTCTTTGCCTGGGATTTATTATGTCTTACTAAATAGCTGCTCCACAAAAAAAAAGAAAAAAAAGAATTTGTCTTATCTCAGTGCTTAAAAGCTAATTAAAGAGCTCTAAACCAGAATCTTGGAAAACTGTATTTATTCAGACACTAAAATGATCCACATTACAATCCAGGTACCCAGGAGTAAGTAAATGAAAAAAAATATTGATTTTTATAGTAGAAATGGCAGTTCCTAAAGGAATCTTCAGTAGTTTCAGGACATATTCTGTGTTTTCACAGAAAATAACGACTGTACTCTTTAATGACAAATAGATAATTTGAATTTAAAACTAAACCTCTAATTAATTTCAGTTTCTTGCTGCCTTTTGTTTTAAAGACAATATTGAAATGCAAAACTTCTGATTCTTACTGCCTTTTGTTTGAAAGACAATATTGAAATGCAAAACCTCTGATGAAGCTTCCCTTGGTAGCCATTCAACTACATGGTGTAATATACCAGTGGTTTTTGGAAAATCTTTGAGGAATATAGGCTCCTCCCCAAAACGGAGATAATCGTATACTTTTAGGATTTATCAGCATTACACTGACAATTGCTTGGTCCTCTGGTGAAGTTCAAGTCTTTTAAATAGGTACATGTCTTTGAATGTAACTCAACTTTTAATCAAATCCCAAAAGGAGCGCAATGATTGCTCAGATGAAAATTTTTATACATGGTTGTCACAATAGAATATGTTTTCTACAGCCTTAAAACTTGTTTTGTTTTACTTTTAACTCTTAATATGAGAATATGAGTTTACTATCCAACAAACATTCGGCACAAATGGAGAAGCTAGCGCTACAAACCAATAAGAAAAAAAAAAGAAGAAAGGTTCAGTACAAACACACTTTTTGTGCTGTACTGTAGTTTAAAATGGTCTTAATCAATTAAAATATATATTTGACAATTTACAGATTTTCATCCTTTTAAAAGAAAATATTTTTTTTTTTGTATATTATATAATTATGCTCTTTGCTTTGTTGTTATATTACATAAAAACCAAATAAACCAGTATAAAGTTATTGGTTGAACCATCGCAAAACTGATAATATTTAAGGGGTATAAATCCTCTTTAAGGCACTGCATGTAATAAAGTTTACCATCTAATCCAAAATTTTGAAAATAAAGATGAAAAGAAGTCTGTTAGTGTTTCTCCCACATGTGACAATAGAAGGGTTGTTGAAATGACATTTGAAAGATAAAACCGTTTTTATTCTGTATTATAAAAATGAGTTTTTTTAGAATTCATCTAGCTTGTTGTGGAGAAGTACAGGTCTGGATCTTTTTTCATCAAACAGTCCCGGCTGAAGACACAGTCTCAGCAGTTGCTGAATGAACTGCACACTTGTCAATTACAATTGATCTTGGTTGAATATCTCAGAATGTTTTCATAAACGCACAAATCAGCAATAAATTCCTGCCACAGTGCCAGAAGAAACTCTGCATTCTTCTTTGTTTCTATGTCTACAAATCATTGACAAACTCAGCACAGGAATCAGTCCTGTTCATAAATCCTCTGTTTTATCTTGGTTTTAAGGAAAGGGACTTAAAGGGATCTTCGCAGATCTTTATAAACCTGTGGAATGAGTTAGATTATTGTTTGCCAAATTCCAGGTTTTATGTTTAATGACTGCTGGGATCGTTGCCCAACGGTAGAGCGGTTTGCTAATTTTTTTTTAAACCTTATCACAAAAAACAAATCCCAAGACAAACAAGCAAGTAAATTAATTAATTAGTTTAAGTAAAATATTAAGTTTATTTATTTATTCGGAGTTTTAACAATTTTTCAAAAGCTGCAATTGTTATAGACGTGATCTATTTCAGGGATTTATGACTCTTACACCCCTCTTCACAATTATTAACTCTCTCTGGCACGACACGAAATCCAAACAGTTATTAACGCACCAATTGAAATTCCTGGGTAAAGAGCCTGAAAACCAATTCATCCTTTGTTGCAACAAAATCTCTCATAAACATTAAGAAAATGTCAAACTAAAATGTTATTTATGTCATAAAAAACAGCCTCCATGTTAAGATTAATAACTCTAACAGCTGATTTTCCTAATACTTGCTATATACTTTATAATGTGCTCCTTTAAATTGAACGTGGCTGCTAGGAGCTTCTAATACTTAATTAATGACTTCATGTTTCCTCCAGGTATATGAGCCATAAAGGCTGTTCTTTTTTGCTGCTGGCCTCTACATAGGATAATTATCTTGTTAATGCACACAGTAAGGAGGATGGTGTCTAATAAAAAAATCAAAACAGATTTCTGTTCAGCACAAAGTAAGCTCTTGGTAGCAACAACTCTCCATAAAAATCACCAGAAATAATCTGAAAAGTGAAGAAACAGAAAACATTTTATAAAATAAAAAACAATATGTAAACAATATGTTTATGTAAAGATTTTGACTGGAACTGGCCTAAATAATTTTGTTAAATCAAAAAAAAAAAAAAGTTCTTAAAGGTATAGGAGAGGATCTTCAGCTCGTTCTCATTTTCGCAACACTGCGCATGCGCCACCTCATCTCCAGTAACGCCCCCTGATATCAGGAGCACGCAGGTCCTCAGCACATGCAGTCTGTTTACATCTGCGGGACCACAGCCTCTGGCGCTGCATCGGACTTATTACAGAATTGATTGCTTTTACAGCAATGAATTAGCTACCAAAAGGTTTTTGTTTAGGAAAACGCTTGTACAAGAACATTTGATAGTAATTAATGATTATCAGTGATAAATAATCACGCCATTGGGTAGTAATTACACGTAAAGGCTGCACAGCTAGCGTTTTCTGACGGACCCTGCGTAGCGATTTCGACACTTGTGTCAAATCAACACAAATCCTTCTAAATAAGCAGGTATAGGCACATTACCTGTCTAGCAGAAACTCCGCGAAGAGTTGATCGGTTTTGAATTCCCTTTTCGGCTTTCAATGCCCGCCATAGCACAAAGCAGTAATCTCCGAGACAAACTCGTGTTTTGTTCATCTCTGCAGCCGTCGTTTTTTTTTTTTTTCAGGGACTTCGAACACGTGTTTGTCTCTTGCGAGCTTCCATAGTCGCTGCCGTACGGGGAGAACCTCTCTTCAATGGTGAATGATGCGTCTTTTCCGTCCCGTTTGACTTCCTAAAAAACAATCTTTGCATGCGCGAATTCAAACATGAGTGGGTGGTGACAGTGATATACGTCATCGCATAAATTTTACTTCCGCATTGACAGCCAGTTATGTTTCACCACCGGTCGTTTTTGATTGGCTGTCATTTTCAATGGGATTTTCCATAGACATTTTTCCTCTCCTATACCTTTAACATGCAGTTGATTTTTAATAGAGGTGTCCCGATGTAACTTTTTCACTGCAGATACGATACTGACTGACTGACTGGCAGCCTTAAGCATTCGCCGATACCGATAATGAACCGATACGATATTGCGATTAATCATATGTAGTTTTATTACTTACCTAGTTCGAACTGTTAGAAAGGGCTTGTTTAAAGATATTACCCAAATAGAGAATAGTAGTTTACAACCGTCCTCCCTTCTAGTCATTGCTACTTTGTTAGCAAACGCTGTTGTTGGGATCCGCCTGCTGGATACAAGCTGCTAAATAGAAATGGTGGCACGGACTAAAAGCTGACCTGGACCGCATGTGTTGAAGTGCTTGTATCAGAGATTTTAGATGTTTTTTTTTGCTAATATCGGGCCGATATCCGATATCTATATTGGATGCCGACATCTATAGTTTTTAATGTAAGATAATGGGACTTATATAAATGTTTCATTTATTTTAAGGCTTTTTACAGTCTTTTTTAAATGGCACCAATAGAAATGGATAGTGCTTTATCTTTTTATTATTAGGTATTCCTATTAGGTAAATGTTTCAACTTTTATTTGACTTCAGGTTTAAAAGTCCCACCAGATTTCTAAACTGTACTATAATGTGGGCTGCGGGCTCTTTGAGAGGTAAATTATTTAAACAGATGGAAAGTGAGTCCCAACATTGAGTTCAACAGAAAGTCACTTTATTAAGCTTAGGGCCACATGGAGCCACTGACTCTAGGGACCTTTATTTTTTTTTAAATCAGGATGAGGAGGTTTAATTGTGGATTATGGTTTTGATGAGTCAACTGAAGAGCAGGGTTTTCGCTGGTGAACTTCATGACACGGTGGCGTTTGACAAAACATCGAAGGGAGGAGAAGCAGTTCCACTAAGACCAGACATCGAAAGTCCAAATTTGAATTCAGCATACGGGAGAAGAAAAAGGACACCGGGGGTTTCGGAAATACACGCGGCTTCAGCAGTGCCATAAATGTAAAGGCTTTTTAGTCCACCCCCAACAGTCTGTCTGGAATGAAGTCACATGTCACACATTAAATTTCCTCTAAATTAACCAGACGCTGATTACTTGAACTCAGGGGAAGTGGTTCACCTCTGGCTGCTTTTCCAGATGAGGCACAGATCAACCCGTTCCTCCTGTGCAGTCTCTGCTTTGATATTTTCTCTGTCGGCAAGGGTTGGAAATGTTCTTCTATGCTTGTGGCTCATTCTTAAAATTACAGCCATCAGTGTGATTCATCCATCCATTATCTTTTCAGCATGTGGATGTGTGTCCTTTTAGACACCAATCACTATTACTGTGTCTGACCTTATGGAACGAAGAGGGAAAAAAAATCTGTAACCTTCTTTCTCTTTTTAAATCGATACATTAAATATACAATGAAAAAAACAGATAAGTTTGAGAAAAAATGTATAAAATTAACGAGAAAACACTGTAAGCAGATTTGTGTACTGGCCTCTTTCATTACATGATTACATCTGGTTCTGGAACCTACTTGAAGCAAATTCTGCACACAAACATCAAAAATCATAGACAATGAGGGATTGATATTGAGCCACTGAGGTTTTGTGGACATTTTTTCAATCACAGGTTATTTACCTCACTGAGAAGGTTTTCCAAAATGCATTAGTGCCTCCAATAACACACATACTCATGTCCCGATCTTCCCTTGACTTTGTTGTGTCTGATTGGACCATTTGGTTTAGCAGAGGTGTTCCTTTAGTAACAGTCTCCTCCTCTCAGCGGGTAAGTCAGCACTCCTGATCACTGGTGCTCATGCAGTAAAGGTTTGTCATGACTCGGTCTACACCAGACCTTTCCTACCCAAGTCTTGTCAGTTCAGAGACTTCTTTACTGCAGCCGAGAGTGGCAGCTTCCCTCGGGTACTGAACTTTTCCGATTTCCTCAAGGGCACTGGCCAGAGAGTCCAGGTCCCCGGGGTCCTGGTGCTGCGCTTCCCAGAGACTCAGAATCACAGAGGAGGGGCTCTCCTGGCATGCAAAGTAGCCCAAGTTCCTGTAGGTTAGAAGAATTTGAACATTTAGGAAGAGAATTTACTGAATACACACAATTCTAAAATACCAACAGAAGCGACCACAGGGCACAGATCATATGGGATAATTTGTAGACTAGATTTGTATTGGTTGTGTTTTTCAAAAAAATCTGGCTTTAATGGAGGAGTGACAATAAGAAATGCATTGTTGAAAAAACTTCAGCTTGCTACAACCCATGCAGGAGACACAGCAAACATAGGGAAGAAGCTGCTGTTCTGTCAAAATGCTATGTGGTTGAAATGAGTATTTTTCAGCATCTTTAAAAATGACCACAATAGCATGGTGGTGGCAATATCATTCTATGGAGATGCTAAATAATTCATAGAGGGACTGTTTTACATGAACTCAGAGATACAATGTATTGATTAAGATCAAACTCTAAGATTAAGACATTCATAATCATTGTAAATGCTTTTTATTTCATATTACTCCACAATATTCATAACCACACATTGGTTTGTTATATGGGTCTGCAATCTGTGGCTCCTTCACTTTTGTAGTTGTTAAAGTACTATTTATTTATTTATTTATTTTATTTTATCCTAAACCTGAAAATGTAATTATTCTTTAGTTAATTCCAATTTTAAAAAAAAGTTTGGGAGTTATTTATGCAACTGCATTTTTTTCTTCCAATGGTAAATTCTGTTGTTTTAGACAAGTTTAGGTGTGTGCAACAAAAAAGAAAAATTTTTTTTTATTTGGGTTGTGAGGGTTGCTGACCCCTGGTCTAATAAATAAAGCACCAATAAAGCTTTAGGCTGTAATATGACAAATATGTTAAAGAGTGATGAATATTTTTTGTAAGCCAATATTTCTTACTTTATTTTAAAATTGAGTTATCAAACATAAAAGATGCCACATCAGCACACATAAACATCAGCGATGACAGAATTATAGAATAAGGCTTTTGCAAAATTAATCCGACCTGCACCGACCTCCAGATTTGGCTGTAGGATGGATTTAAAGCTTAGTGTTCGGTTTGACACGGACCTGCTATAACACTGACAACTAATTACCCAAAGTTCAACTGTTGAGAACTAGGAACTTTTCCTCTGTACCAAATGGAAAGCCATAAGAAATCCCTGAACTCCTTCGGCTCTCATTTGGTTTTACATCTGTTTGACCGTCTTTTTTAAAAACTTATATTGAGGCTTGGAAGCACTGTGTCTGATTATTAAATTTATCCTACACAGTGGATTTGTACATACTGCAGACTTTTTAACTAATGATATATCCCTTTATTGATAATGTGTGTGCCCTCAAGTCATTTAAACACATTTCACTCAATCTAACTCTGTCTCATCTCCATATGGCTTTATGATATGCATATTACAAGCCAGTGGAAATTCTGAAATAAAACAGATCTTATTGGTTGTCAGAGGTATAGTAGACCATGTTTTATTTAAAGGAATACAGAATGAGATGTTGTTAAACACTTTGTTTTCCATATGAAAATATCTGCTTTCACCAAAATAGTTCATAGTCTATCACATGAGAGATTGTTGGTTAAAGGAAATATCTGTTGTTTATAAAAGCAACAGCCTTTTTGCAACGCACTAATAACCAGACAACTTAAAGGATGCAACAGCTTGAGCTTTTTGAAAATTTGTCCCATCACAATCAAAAACCTTAAAGTCGTGCATAACTGTTAAATCCAAGTGACATACTATATGTCAATACTTACAGAAGCAACCTTTTACTGCAGTTACAACTCTTCTGGCGTTTTTTCTCTAACAGCTTTATAGACAGACTGAAATGTTTGCCCATTCATCTTTGCGAAATAGTTCGAGCTAAACAGAGAACATCTCCAAACAAAACTCTCCAAGAAAAACAGATAACCAAAACTATTTTTCAAAGCAACCTGTACCTGTAGCTAATCTATTTTTGGGATTGCCACATCTCAGAATAAATCAAATCTTCCTATGCCAAGACAAACAGCTAATTAAATTGTGCAGATACTTTTTTTGTTATCGTCACTTCTTCGACCTAAATAAAGTTATGTTTTAGACAATGTCTGACTTGCTGAGATAAAATGAGAGATGAGATTCAAGGTAAGCACAACTGTTTTTCAAATGGGTTGTTATTCATTTCAATCAGTGATAAAGCTTATCTACTTATGTAATAATAAAAAAAATATTCTTTATGTTACCAGTTGATACTATATAAAGAACAAGTGGTAATGGTTTGTTTAAAGTTACTAATCCCACAGATCAAAATATAAAAACTAATGTAAAACTAAAGGAGACACATTGCATAAGAAAAACAGACTTCAAGTAGTCTTCTACTTCTATAACTTCTACAAAATCTTTCCAACAGAGGGCACTGTTCAATTGCAATGGCATTTCATCTTGATGCTTTGTCTCCTATTCTCCTTTCTTGTCCTCCTTATATCATTATGTTCCCACACACTCAGAGTAATAATTACAGAAATCAGCTTAAGTCGGTAGAGACATTCATATTATATGCTTCTTGCCATGTTTGACTGTGCGGTAAAAACTCTGAAATCCATTCCTACGGCTCAGCTACATATGTTTGTTTTCAGAGCCGTGTAGAGAAAGATCCGTACTTGCATAAATGGCGCACAGTTTTTCACAGTTTAACTTTTTTCCTCTCATGTTCCTCTTGCGGAGAAGAAACAGCAGCATTCCTCACTGTCGGCGCTCTCGAGCCGACTGCAAAGATCTGAGAGCGGCTGCGGCAATAAGCACTTGATTATTGACTTCTCCTCTGAAGCACAAACAGAGATCACTGCATCTCCAAATAAATAAAATCCTCCCACGCCTACGCAAACACTGACCTGACACGAGCTCTTGAGTGTTTAGCAGCGGTGGGAAGACAGAGCGGGTGCACGGATACTGCTAATGAGAAGCGCTAACATGAACGCGTTTCATTACCATAGGGCTTGGCTGTCAGCAGTCACAGACCTTTCCTTGGATTCCTGCAAGCAACCCCATCTTCTTTGCAGCTACTGTATCTTAAACTGTGGTAAAGTTGGCCTTAACGCCCTCCTCCCTTTTCCCTCTTCTCTGTGCATGTTTTAGATCTATAATGAAATCAGCAGAGTGGTGTGTAACTGAAGGCTGGTAGGGGATGAGAGATAAAGTCTGACACACTGCTTAAATTCCAGCTTAAACGTGCTATTTAAAGTAAGAACAGTGTTTACATTTATATAGGAGGCGCGGATTACTTTTCTGCTTATTATGCCATCGCTACAAAACAAAACGCCTCAGCTCCTTCATTTGATGATGACTTCGTCAACATGGAAATGGAAGCTGAGGAGTCAGAATCAGACGGGAGGCTTTTAATTCAGACCTATCTATGCGGAGCTTCTGGGCCAGCAGCTGCCAGTCCTTCCCGTTGGCATTAGCCGTGTCAAAGGTGGCGCTGATCCGCTGACGGATGGACTGGGGGATTTTAAAGGCCTTTGACCCCGTCTGAGAGGTGATGGTGCAGTCGGACTGAGCAAAAAAGGGGACCACTCCTTTTTCATTCTGGAAGGGAAAGACAAGGGAAAGAAGAATAAAACAAAGAGATATGGAGAGAATTTAGCTCATTCAGCAAGCTCTCCAATCAAATCAATAGATAAAGCGTAGTGTATGCTCACAGACCAATCACATCCTGATCACTGTTCACAACCATAACTTAGCATGGTTTTAGTTACAATGAAATGTTCAGATCATCAACAATTGTTAAGATCAAACAAATATATAACCTTGGTGATACAACAAAGCAGCATCCGGATGAAGTTACAGTAGGTCTGCGTTTATTTGCTATACTTGATAATTTAGTAGTTTACTGAACTACAGTGGCTCTGATGCTTCAGGACGTTTATGTCTTGCTGCAACTGATGGAACAATAAATATTGCATTCAACTTATAAATCCCTAGAAGAGAATATCTGGCCATCATTTCGTGACCTTAGGCTCAACGGCACTAGGGCTATGCACCACAACAGCGATCTAAAACACATTGGCTAGTCTTCTTTTTATAAAAAATTAGGGTTATGAAGGGGCCAATTCAAATTTTGGAGAGGCCGTGGCATAACTTTAAACAGGCTGTTGATGGCAGGAAAGGTTATGCAGGTCTTTTAAGATTTAATGGGGAAATACTTTTTCAAACAGAACCAGGTTAGTTCAGACGACTACATTTTGAATTTACTTTGAGTTTAATATTAAAACAGGTTTAATAATCTGAGACATTTAAATGACTTAGGAAACAACAACAGCAGAACCTTCAAGGTTGCAAACGTTTTGTTCCACCAGCGCAAGAGTGCAGCTCACCTCTGCGACGGACGTGTAGATCTGGAGTATCTGCTCCTCCCCCGTGACCTGCCGCACGCTGATCTTGCAGGATAGCTGCGAGGAGGAGAGGCTGTAGCGCTCCAAGGAGAAGGCACACTGCAGGGGACACCGGTTACTGGCCCACACCTGAGAAAAGGAGAACTCCTGCAGAGCCGGCATAGGCAGAGGGCGGACGGAGGGGAAGATCGTGATGACAGGATTAGGCTGGGCAGACAGAAAACTCATTACATTTAACAGGAGATATTTGTTTTTTTGAATCTCACTTTGGCCCTCTGCTGTTTACAGTACATGCTTAATTAACAGTGAATGAGCCGCTGTGTTTTCCAGTTAATGGGATTAATAAATCAAGAAGCATCCCCCATCAGAGTAAAAAATGTCAGGTGTTACATTGAGGAGGTTTTAAATAAAAACAAAAACATTTATATAAAACTATATGGAGGGTACTAGGTATCACCGCAACTCTGCCCAGAAGTGGATGGCCGTCAAAACGTACACAAAAAAGCACCAGAAAAATAATAATGCAGGTAAAGGCCAACCCACGTATCACCTCCAGACCTCTCTGTCAGCGTCTGGGATAAATGTACATGCTTCTACAATCAGGCGAAATATCAATACACATGGCATTCATCGAAGAGTTGCTTGAAAGAAGCCTCTGCTCTCAATAAAGAACAAAGCCGCCCGTTTAAACTTTACCAGAGAGCACTTGGACAAACCAGAGGCTATTCTGGAAGTCCATTCTCTGGCCAGATGAATCCAAAGTTGAATTATTTGGCCACAATCACAGGCGCCATGTTTGGAGAAACGTAAACACTGCATTTAAAGAGAGGAACCTCCTCCCAACAGTGAAGCATGGCGGTGGAAACGTGAAAGTCTGGGCCTGCTTTTCTGCCTCTGGACCTGGACGACTCCATATAATACAGGGAACCATCAATTCCCAGGACTATTGACAAATCCTTGACCAGAATCTCCTGCCAACAGTCAGGGAGTTAAAGCTGGGACGGAAATGGATTATCAACAAGACAACGACCTAAAGCATTCCAGCAAAAGTACCAAATAATGGCTTAAGAGACAGAAGATTTGCACTTTGGATTGGCCCAGTCAAAGTCCAGATCTCAATCCCATAGAAGTGCTGTGCCAAGATCTGAAACAGGCCGTACATGCCAGATGTCCCTCCACCCTCACTCAACTGGCAGAGTTCTGCAAGGAGGAGTGGAAAAAAATCCCAAAAAGCAGATGTGAGACACTCGTTTGGGGTTACAGAAGACGTTTAGTTGAAGTAACGGCTGCAAAAGGAGGTGTCACAAGGTAGGTAGTAACTGAAAGAGTTCACATACTTTTGCACTTGGCAGATCTTCTTTTTTTTGACAGATACAATACTTTTGTTGAATAAATAATGAAAACATTTATCTTGTTTTCTTTGTGTCCCTTATTTGGAAGGTCCGCTTTACAATTTGAAATTTGGATGTTCATTTCACATGATTATTATAATTTCTCTTTAGAAAACAATGACCATGTTCGGGTGGTTCACAAACTTTCAAGCAGCACCATATATATAATGCCATTTAGGGTACTTTAGAGTAGCTTAGAAAACACTTTCTTGAAAATGGAGATAACATGTTGGATTTGAAACCTCTCCTTCTATTAGGGACTCTGCAGCACATTTAGCTTTTTTCTCTCTTCTTTGAATAAAAAACGGAGTTGGTTAAAACTGGAATAGCCAGGTTTTACTTAAAAGGGAACCATAATTCAGAACTGTCAGAAAGCGCCTGATGGGAATAGTAGCAAATTAAAGCATTCCACTTTTCCACTAACATTCCCATTACCTCTGAATGTAGATGTTAGGTAAAGTTAGGTTAGAAGCTACCCTAAACTTACCTGACTTATAAATATAGACACACATCATAATCTGTATGGCATGTTCTGTCATCTTTCCCATTCTCAGAATATAAAAGTCCAGCTCATGTAATATTTATGCTTCAGGTATATAGCAAGCAATGGATTACTGCTAAAGGATTCCGATATACAGATCAACTTCAATGTACAAATACCAGCAATTTCAGCAATTTATATTATCAGAAACATTAAGGCATAACAACATAATTTATTTCACCTTTGGGTGATATTTTATTCTAGATGCTATATTGTTATACTTTATCATATTGCAATTCAAATATTCTCTAAAATCCTCCGTACAATTTACTAGGACAATAGATAAACTTAAAACGTATCAAAATATCAGATTTAGTTCATTTGTGGCAATGATCTAAACTCTATCATTTAAGTGAACTGCATTCGTTTCAAGACTTATTGTCTTATTCTATTTCTCTTCTCCACAGTCCTGCTGCTAAGCTCGCATCTTAAAGCCCATCTTTAGATAGGGATCAGTGACGTGATTATGGAATTAGGACAGAGATCCGTTAACACTCGCAGTTTGCTCTGCATTTCCACCTCAAATGTTGTAGCTTTAGAAACCAAAGCTACATCTGCTGAGCATATGCAATCTAAAGCGCCCATTTCTGCTTCCATTACTCACTACTGCATGACCCAGACAGTGTTGCAGTAAGAACAGGTCAACACACAGTTGTGGAGATGAATCATCTGCTCTTCAGACCCATCAGAAAGGACAGCCACTTATATCGGCCTGCTTTAGGTGGTAGTTATGTCTGAATTAGAGCCTAAAGCCACAGCAATGGCGGAATATTCTTTCCTTCATCAGAAATCCTTTTTGGTATTCTGAAGGTGTTATGCAGGGCTAATTCTGCTAATAAGATGTCACTGGTGGGAAAAACATCACACGGGAGAGCGGAACATGCAGCATTAAAGACCCCTACGAAGATAACTATGATATATTTGAGTATGTGAGTGTTTTTTTGAATTTCTCACCTTGTTAGGCACATATTTCCAACAAATACTATATTTGTGAGGACATATTGCTCCTTATGTGGCCCAAACCCCAGGCCAGATGAGGTTCATGGGTTAGGATTAGGGTTAGGTATGTACTGGTAATGATTAGAGTTAGGTGTAGTTGTAGGGTTAGGCAATCAAAATGAATAAAAAGTGAATGGAAGTCAATGCAAAGTCCTTGTGAAGACAGAAAGACACGGCGTGTGTGTCTTCCTGACTAGTAGTCATAATTAGGTTTGTAATGGTGTATGTGTGGGTGAGATAGCTCCCCTCCTACTGTGCCCTTGCCACTGCCCTTTAGCTTTGATGTGACCGAGCAAAAAAAAAAAAAAGGGGGGGGACTGATGGAAGACTGAGGTTGCAGCAGAGAAAATTTGGCTGAATGGATTCTTTTTATGTGCATGGTCGCAACAAAACTGAGTATGGTTTTCAATCATAATGGAGATGAAGTCACTGCAAACAGCCTTTATGTGTTAAACAACAGTAAAGAACAGAAAATATGTAACCTGGCAGGTGGTAAAAGGCTTGATGCTCCAGAGTAACCGTGGGACGTCCTGGATGGACACCTGGAGACTGAAAGTGTTCCCCTTAAACAGCATCATTTTAGGTTCTTCGAGGAGCCGTCCACCCCTGCTGCGCTCCCCCAACACCACCTCCTGATAAGGAAAAGAAAATCAAACAGGTTTTTGCTTTTTGTCTTTGGGGCAGAATTGAAGGAAAAAAAAGAAAGAAAAAAAAGCTTGAAATGGTAAACATCGCCTTGCAAAAGTGAACCCCGATTTCCAGTTTTGAATTTCTATTTTTTTTTAAACAAAACAGCCACAAACAATAATCATTTTTGTTTGTATTGCATTTGATGCTCAATACAATGCAATCAACATTTGTGAAGCAGCTATGATTATACAGCCTCTTTTACTCTGAATGCCATAAGTAAAATTCGGCGCTGCTAATTGATCACGAATCACCTTGTTAAAACTCCACTTTTGTGTAATTTTATTTTAACATCAACGCAGCTGTCCAGTAAAGCCCTCAGGGGTTTGTTAAAGAGCTTTGATTTCTGTAATTTTGTTTGTTAAACAATACCTTTGGACATCTCCAAGCACCATTCGATCCATCCTCGTCACTACAGCAATGTTGTTAAAACATGGCTGCCTACTAAACTGATAGGTGGGGGCCTGTCATGGTGAGATCAACAGCTTGGCTGGCAGAATCTGTTGGCAGCACCAACAAATCTAGCCTTTATGAAAAAGTGACGGGAGAAAAATTTTTCAAATCAAGAAAACTGCAATCAGATCTGCCAACATTCGTTGGCTGAAAACAACATTGTAACCATAAAAACTAATGTTGATCACCCTGAACCGAACTACCATGACAAATTCGTGGTGGCAGCATCATGTGGTGGTGATTTTTATCATGTAAGAAAACCATTCCTAGGTTTTAAAAGACTTGAGAATCAGGTGAAAGTTCACCTTCCAACGAGCGAATCACCTCAAACATACATCAAATGCTAAACCTGAATTGTTTAGAGAAAAGCACATTTTATGGTAAAACGGCACTGTCAAAGCCCAGGCTTAAATATTGTGATTAAAGGATACCACTACATGTACTTTGACTGAGTTTTCCCAATGAAGAGCCATAATAGTCTCTGGATGTGCAAAGCTTGGACTTGATGTTATGATTGCAATAAAAGGTGGTATTACAGATCGACTCAGGGGTGACAAATCTTTAGTTTACTGTTCAGTTTTGAAAACCCTGTGTACATTTTTATCTCTTTATATAGTTGATTTCAATGCACTAGAATGATTAATTTTGCAGAAAAATGAGTCTTAATTCATAATGTAAAGATTCCGACATACTGCTGAGCTTTTCATGTCAATTAAAATCCAACAATGAATAACACGCTTTATTTTAATTTTACAAAGAGAATCGTACCTTATCTAAAAGATACTTTTGCTTTAGCTACTTTCAGCTTGTCTGATTTTCCCTTTTTTTTCCTTTTTTTGACACTAAAGCCTTAAGTTGAAAGTGTTGATTTTGTCAAATTGAGGCAGCTGAAAAATTCTCTCTTGACTTTAATGCAGGTTGTTTTATTAATATTTTAACAGAAAAATAACCCTTACTGGTGTTTTCTAAGATAAAAACAAAGCTCTATTACTCCGAACATTTGGATCTCAGATAACCTTATTCTTGAAGACAGATAAGACCGCTCTGTGCAGAAAACCACAGCAGCAATGTAAAGCAAAGTCTTTAAATATTAAAGGAAAATTCGATTATAAGAACTAAGTTCCTTAATTTTTATAGGTGCCTGAAAAAACAAACAAACAAAGAAAGAAAAGAACAAAAGTACAAAAAACACTAACGGTCCTCTTGATTAGCACTTTAATGCCAACAGTGTATGCGTGAATTTTTGTTTTTGCTGGATGGTTTATGCATGTAAAAAAAAAAAAAAAGCTTATAGAACTATAAGAAAAAGATGTGAAAAATGTCAGCGTTAACTAAGATTCTGATGTTGAGCAAAGAATTTCTCTTGTCATTGCCACAGCATTTCCGCACATTTTTAATCACATCTTTATTACAATGCAAATGCAAAAACAAGCAGCGACTAAAAATATCGCTATAGTCATACTAGCATAAAAATTACTATAACATAAAAAAATTTCAAATAAAAAAGCTCAGAAAGCTTCTGTATTTTCAAATGTAGAGTGTTCCTTTGAATAGAAAGCAGCCCTTAATATTATGTATCTGCTTGTCCCTCTTTTCAGTCAAAATGAATGCAGTAAAAAAAAAAAAAAAAAAAAGGTCTACCATGTTAAGCAAAGAGCCAAAAACCAGTTTAAAGGGAGGTGGACAAAAAAAACAACTAAGGGACTTTGTCCATATAAGAGAAAAAAAATCAAAGGTTCTTCTATTGGCAGACGGTTGCAGTAATTAAAAGCTTCCCAGGATGACAACCAAAAGACAACACAGTAATCTGACAGAGAACAAAGGAGGCCGCACTGAGAGAGGAGAACAATGGGCAAAACTGCAGGTGATGTTAGCAAATTAAGACCAAAAGAAAAAAATTAACACAAAAAAATTAACACAATCCTACACTGAGTTTTTTTCAACACGTATGAAAAGGTATTACAATATTTTGATTATGTAAGTGAATGATCTATCAGTCTATTAGCTACTTCTTGCAGAATAGTAGGAATGATTTATAATCATGTGAAACAATACAGGAGACAACAATACTGATGTCTCCCATTTAAAACATATTAGTCATGTTGGCTGACTATAAGCAATTACTAACTTATTGAGGTATCAGTTATGATACAGAACATTTTAAGGGATACATTGCACGCCAAAAGCACGTCACCTTACAAATCAAAGAGTTATTTTACGGGTTTGTATAAAGATATACGTCTTATAACACTTGATTTTACACGTCCACAGTATATTGGTAATGGTCATTAAGCCTTGGTATACCTTTATGTTAAAATTTAAATCTTTATGCTGCTGTGTTTTCTGCGTATTCATCAATTTGTACCTGACTTAACTTATTTTCTGTAACCTATTCATAACCCACTGAAAGGGAATATATATGTAAGACCAGAGTATCTAGTGTCAGTCAGCAGGAGATTATGCAGTCATTTTGGATTGATCAGCAGGGTGCAGGTGTGGGTTTGCACTCCCTCTGCCCCTACCTTTGATCAACCATACTTTGATTTCTGAGATTTCATTTAAAATCTTGCTTTAAAGAAAAAAAAGAAAAAAGAAGATGCCTCACTTACTGCACTGACAGCAAACAGCTATGGAAAACTACCACCCCAGCATGAACAAAGCAGAATTTTAACCTGAGCTCACAACTTCCTCCGACCAATTAGATTGATTAGATCGAACTAGCAGGGACAGGCAGAACCTTCATTAATCTTCCAGTTAGTTGCCTGTACAGTACAAGACACAAAAGAGTGGCTCTGGGATCTCATACATGAATCCTATTAACTCCTAGAAGCTGTCTCCAAACTATCTGCTCAAGTCACTTACTTACAACACAGGTTTCAAACTTCAGTCCTCTATAGTCTTTCAGATTGTGACTCGGTTTCAGTACACTTAAAGTTACTATTTACAGTGGAGCATGGACTAATATCAAAGTTGCAAGACACTTAACCTTGTGGACCGAGCAACTTCCTCACTCGATTTCTAGCTGGTACTATGCAGATAGCTTCGGCCGCAACATACTAATTGCAAATCCAGTCCATTGAAATGGCTAACGCCGTGGCTGAAAGCAGTAAGTAAGTAATCCTGGTCAGCGCATTTAGAACTGTGGAGAGGTTTGATTTAAAAGTACTGAATAACAGGAACAGGTTAAAAATGATAATGGTGGATCTTTAAAATCAAGAAAGAGCTGCGCCTGACAAAGAACATTGCTAAGCTAACTGGACGCCTTCTCTTTTTTATTCAATGAGCTCAGAATCTTCAGTAAGACTATTTGTGCCATCAAGTCGCAAATCCATGTTTCTGTTTTTCAACATTTTCAACAAAGAATTTCTACTTTTTACATCCCTAAAACTATTTAAAGCAATTTTGCTTTGGTAATTCCTACGAGATATAGTTGTCTTTGCTCAACTTTTGAAGCAAATACAACAGGATGACATCTGAGCCAACCTGAGGAAAAATACATTGTTAGAAAACCTTAATCGTAAAATTACATTGAAGAAGTGATGACTGGCTTGTTTTTTGCAAGAAGACAACTTGACGTACGGTAATTTACGTTTGTAAGTGAAACACTGACTATTTAAGAAGGAAAATGAGAGACTTTCGCCTGCTTCCATTCACTAACATTACATATGAAACAAGAACTGCACTTGGCACAATACAATTATTTGCAATAGTTGTACGTGTTGTTGGGAGCAAACGCACAGCATAGTAACTCAGCAAAAGTCATACTCTGCTTAAAAACTGGAATTTCTCTTATGACATTTTACGTCTACAAACCTGTCTTAAGCTCAAAACAAATTACATGTGCGTGAATATATTCAAACCGAAGCAAAAGAGCCTATCTTCAACGAAAATTGAACCCAGGAAAACACATTTTCCTTGTATGCTTTTCTTTCTCATGCATTTTATATACGACCACCCTTCTGATGTGTTTGTCATAATGTGTGTTTTGTTTGGTTCTGTTTCCTCTCTGTGTCTCGTCACTCCGCTTTCATTCACAGCTGTCTGCAATAATTCACTCCCCTTCTCAACCAATCACACCCCGGTTCTCACTATATTAGCCACATTCATTCACACACTCACCGCTGGATCGTCTGTTGTTTTCCCCTGTTATTCCTCGTTGCTCTTAGCCTTGCCCCTGTTAAGTCCTCTTTGCCTCCAAGCCCTTTCCTCTGTTAGTCCTTTTTGCCTCTAGCCTTGCCTCCTCGTCTTTCCCCGCTGGTCCTGATTGCCTCTAGCCTCCTGCATCATCTCCCTCTTGGTTATTCCCTGTTGTCTTCCCTTGGTCCTCCTCTGATGTCCCTCGCATGTCTCCTCAGCTCCTCATGTCCCTGTGTCTCGGG
>JAVLVB010001034.1:2495057-2531469 GCA_032876305.1 Orestias chungarensis | reverse complement strand
GTTAGTGTTTGTTTATATAATTATTGTCTTTGTGCTTGTTACATTTGGTTCCGTCATTTATTGTCTTCCCCCGCTGGTTGTCATTTTTAGTTCCGCTTCCGTCGCCATTAGTTTTCCCCTCGCTCCGTTCAGTTCTGTTGTTCCGTGTGTGGTTCCTGGTTCTATTTTGTGTTCTGTACATTCCTTCCCTCAATAAATTGAATCATTTTCACTCAACTCCACCTCTGCTCGAGTCATTTAAAAACCATCCTGACAGTGTTAGGCACGAGCAAATGTTTATTGTATTTTGCAGATATTTCCGAAAAAAAAAGAAAGAAAAAGGGAACAATGCCAAGCCATGCAGGCTGCCTATTGATTTTGAAGCTCACCGGGGAAATTATTGCATGAAGTTTAGACGAAACTAAAGCATGGGAGCAAAAAACAGGAAAAACAAAGCGACCAAATAGCCGCGTGTCACTGATGGAGAAGTAGAGCGAGTTGACTCTTGGCACATACATCCAATTTCTCATTGAGTACTTGCAATTTTGTCTCTCAAATGAAGCCAGTACTGATGCAGTACAAGTGGTAGTGAGATGCAGCTAGCAGGACTATTTCAGAAAACCCCTCTGGTTTATTTGTTTGGTTCAGATCGGACAATGACTGCTGTGAGATTCCTCTCTGACCGACACAGAACGTTTTTCAAAGAAAAAAAACAAACGATTAGTGTTTTGTTTTTTTGCCTTTGTCTGGCGGAGTAAGCAGCCCCTTTTCACGTAGCTCCACTCAAGAACGCAGCGATGAACTGCTGCTCCATGTCGAGCCGTGCCTCATTTTAATGTGTTCAAGTACTTTACACATGAAACGTGTCACAGGAACACATTTAATTAACAGACAGCAAATTAAACCACGCAAATAAAGGGCAGATAAGCAACCCTTGAGCATCTGTTGTCTTTGTAATTAAAAGTCCTTCTTTCTCTCCTCGTCATCAAGCATCTCCCAGTGGCAATGTTACTTAACAATTGACTCAATGGAGCGCTGCGAAATTCCACCTGCCGTATTTCCAAGTGAATCACCCCTGCATCCTTACAACATTTATTAAACTTGTATGATGAACTGGTAATCTGTAGGGAACCGTTAGTGTTAAACGTAGATTGGGAGAACATTTTGTAAAAATCTTTAGAACTCGTCCAAGGAGATTAGAGCATGCCATTAGCAATCCCAGACCTCTTATTGTTTCTGTGTTATCTCGTTCATTCAGGTACAACATCATAGAGGCTTAGTAACATTTTAAAGTTTTATTTTTTTTTATTTTAGTGCCAAACAGACTTCAAATGAAGTGAAGTGATTTTTTTTGTTGTTATTTTTTGTTTGACAGACATGCAAGCTCGTCATCCAGGTTGATGATGCAATATTTGATGTAAAAACCTACAGTAGATAATACAACCGATAAAGGTTCTTTTCATTCAATTTTAATTTCTTTCCTCCATATGAAAAGCTTTGTTACGCTCACTTCATGTAAGATTGTCGTCCCATTTGCAAGCAGGAAGCTATTTTTGCCAAGCCAAGGTATAATCTCTAGCTCTGTTCCTATTGGAACAGCGCTGTGCGTCTCGTTTTGCATTTCAGTGATATAAAAATACATGCTGCTGTAGGTACAATAAAGCTCTAGCATAGCATTTCTACAACTCTAGTACTGTACCCAATTTAAACTCTAGCTAAGTCACACTGCTGCTGATTTTTGTGTTAAAATATTCTGCAGAGTTAGAGCAGCAACTCTGAGATGCTGTACGGTTATGTCCGATATTATTGTCCAAAGGGCAGATTTTGATGTTAGATACGTTTTGGCCAGTAAAGAACACCTGGTATAGAATAAAATAGGAACCGGCTACCAGATGTTTACAAAAACTCTGTAAAATTTGTACATAAAAAGACAATTTTTACTTATTTTCAACAAAAATCTCAGGGTTAAAATCTTTTATACAATAACAAAATGTTTAATCCATATTCAATAGAAAAGATATCATAGATAACCAGCACGTCCCCCTCCCACGTCATCTCCTGGCTGGGTTAAATTAAAAATGTAAACTATCTCCGATCATAACAAAGATGTCAATTTAAAAAAAATTCTTCAAACCCATGTAAGTACCCCGCAGTTTGGATGTCCTGCAGAAGAACCAGACGCGCACTCTTGAGTGAGTTTTTTTCTGCCTTTTTCTCGGGTTTTGGCAACAAATCCTCCACGCTGCGTTTCCAAGTTCAACCTCAATTTTATATACTTTTTAATTTGCCCTACCCAGCTGTCCCAGAGGGGGGGAAGGGGTTGTTGGGGTGTGACATCTGTTTCTCTCTGCCTGACCATCGAGCCAGGACTGAAGGAGAGTTAAAGGTGTATCAAAGTAACATACACGCTTCATTTATTTAATAAACAGACATCCACAAAACTCGCTATATTTCTTTAGACCTAGAGAAATAGCGTCATAGATAATGCCAATGCACCTAAACCCCACCTAAAAAAAAACAAGCAAAAAACAAAAAACTAAAAAAGAAGATAAAAACAAAAACAGATGGCAATTGCAGTGATTGCAGAGTTACTATGAGAAGAGATCCTGGGGCAGATCCAGTACTTGCCGAAGGAAATATATGTCCCTTTAGATCTGGGAGTTTCTTCAGACCTTGACATTTTCTTGAAAATGTCAAAGTGGCACATAATATTTCTGCAACGTGGTCATGGAAAAGTGGTAAAAATGAACAGGGGTTAATCTGTATTTTATCACAGTAAATCCTTGACCTTACTCTACATCCAAGTCCTTGGCTTAGTATTTACAACATACCATGTTTTGTTATTATAATTCAGTAAAAAAATCAGTATAATCTATTGATAACCCTTGCATTGTCCTGGTAAATATAAAGTATGCCTTCATCTTTGATTCGAAATAAGCTTAAGAAGCCAAAGGCTCACGTTCTTCCCTTGTTGTCGCCACTTTTAAAATCACTCAGATCTGGACTGCTTGGACAAATACGTTACTGAGATCAGATGTAATTTTATAGGAACAAAGACCGCTGGATATGTTTTGAAACATGTAAATAAGTTGCCAAAGAGTAGATTGTAAATGTAGGGTGATAATTGTTAATTGGTATATGGAAATGTCCTATGGAAGTGTAAATTTAGTTAGTTTATATTTAGATGGTGACATATGTAAACTGTTTAAATTAGGTTTTAATCTGAAAAACACATTCGAAATGATAGTAAAAAAAAGACATATAGGCATAGTCCTCATTTTTTTTAACAACTACACTATATATCAGTCCCAAGCTGATATTTATTAATGTATGTTAAAGGTTAACCTTTTATATGTTCAACCTAAATATTGAAGCACTTTTTATTTTCTGACAGTTTAACAAGTAAAAACAATGAAAACAAGTTTCTCTTTTGCTCATATAGATACAATTAAATGATTGTAGTCTGTTTTTTTTTAAAAACTTTTATGCGTTACAGTTCATCCCCAATACCTGAAAAGCGTAGGGAGTGTCGTCCACGCAGTAGACCCTGAGGGTGAAGCCCAGGGAGTTACTTAGGTCTGGGCTGCCAAACACGGCAAGCCTCAGTCGCTTGGCAGCCTCCTGGTTCAGCGGCTCCCCCACCAGCGCGTAACGACCCGGTAGCTCCAACAGCAAGTGGCACCTCTGCGCCTCCAGCAGACAGTAGCAGGATGTGCTCTCCTCATCCATTGACATCACTTCCTTTGGACGCAGAGAAAAACAGGAAAGGGTTTAGATCTACGTAGAGGCAGAGCAGATGGAATTTGTTGCGTACCATAGGTTACCTGATTTCTTTTTACTCCTGTAAGTCATTGTAAACATATTTCAATGTCACAAGCTAAAGTGTATTGCTTTTGGATTTGTTGAATGATTGGTTCTAAATTCTAAATAAATGGTCCTGCAATTTACAGAAGCCACACCCAACTCTGCACATTCCCAAGGCCTACTTCGAAGTTCAGAGCTATCTTTTTTCTCAGAGGGTAAAAATAGGCACATATGCCAAAGGACTTGCAGCTATAATAGCGAAAACCTGTTCAATAAAATATTGACTCGAAGAGGCAAAATGCATATAAGCATACCAAACATTTTGGGTTTTTATTTGCATAATCCATGTATCATTTTTCTTTGTGATTGACTCGTCTCGGCAACTTGTGCTGCTCTTTTACACAATATTTCAAGAAAATCTCTCTGTATTTTAAAAGTAAGCTCTAAAACCTTTTTTTTCCCTTGTAAACAATCACAGCTTAAATTTTTATAATTCCAGCGTCATTATTACTGTAATTAAGCGATCATTACCTATAAGTCCCCCGAGAACTTGCAATAAGAAGCCGTGGAAAGCTTAAACGTGGCCGAGTGAATAATGGCACATCTCTCTTAACAGATGGGAAGCTGGTAGAACTGACAAAACGGATTAGCAGGGGGCAGTTGAATCCAGTAGCCAATTGCTCCTCATCGTGTGCTAAATTCTCCCTAAATCACCTCTTAACATACCTGTGACCCAGCAGCCCCCCTCTGCATATGGCTCGGTTGAGCCATATAAAGCAAAGCAGAGCAATTTTGTGGCCTACAGCTGCTTCACGCAGGCCCCATTAGTAATGCGGCATACATGACGGATATCTATGATATAGCTCATCCCCACCAGGCGGCTGGGGGAGAAATGATAGAGTAAAACAAGTGCAAAAAAGGGGAAGCTTAAATGGGAATGGTGCTTAGAGGCAGACAGGGTGAAAGAGAAAAGTGGGGGCAAAGGAAAGAGAGGACAGAATGGGAAAGAGAGATTCATCTTTCATCATATCACTAATTTAGAGATTAGGATTTGAGTGAGCACCCTTCCCGAGATAAAAGGCTCATTAATTCTCAACGACAGAGATGGGCCACAGTGTTACATTTGGAAAATATATTCCCTGTCTTAACCTCCATCTTCCTGTCTGTGTCAGCGCTCGCCCTATTCTATGTCGGCATATAGCTCACCATCGCTGATGGGTATTTTGATAGCTTCCCTTTGTGCAGCACACCTTGTGGCAAATTACATCTGTGTAAATGTCACAGGGAGTGAAAGGACCACGTAGGCAAAGTCACAGATCCGGCCGCCAACAGTTCAGGTGAAGTCTGGCTGTGAGGTCACTGTGACCTGATGAGGTCTCCGAAGGCTTTTGATGAGGTTACTTACACATTAAAAGAGCATCTTACATATAGAGAAAACACGAGTTAAAGAAGAGAGGCTTCATAGAGAAAAACCAAGTGTCTCAGTGCTCCTATGTGACGTTAATAGGCTATTACTCTATAGGGGAAGGTTGAAGGAGTTTTTTTAGAGCTATTATTCTATTTAAAGAGCGAGAAAGGAGAAGAAAGTCACATAGCAATCACAGAAATAACACTAACGCATTTTGAGAAGGGAGGTACTGCATCTTTTAGAGGGTCACTTCATAGTTTTAGCTATGTGAACGAGATGCATAATTCAGCCTTTTAGATGGTTTACATATCTAATTTTGTTTGTTCAATTGGATTTTTACCAACATCTCATACCTAAGTTAGAAACATTTCCAGCAAAACATCAAAATCATGAACAAAATCATTATCCTATTTCACTTTAGGTAATTAGGTTAATAGAATTTAAGGAAAATTAGAATTTCCATTAACTCTGAGAAAACCTTTAAAAAATGTAACAATGTGATATGCAACTTTTGTGGCAACCATGAAATAAACCTGTTCTGCATGACTCTTCGACCAGCTGAATTATTTTCACTAAATGGGTTGTAGCATTTGATCCGTTAAAACTTTTATTCGTACTTAAATGTTGAAGTCATGTCAAAAAAAAACTTTTTATTCTAAAGTGATGTTTAACAGACTTCTCTCACCTCCCACTTGTCCTGGATTTGTCTCTTTAACCTGATGGTCCAGTTCTCAGCTGCGACTTCTGCACAATGTGCAATGGTCATGGCTATTGGACAGGCCAGGTCGAGGCCTGGTGGACCGTACGTGACCACAGGACTCAAAAAGATCTCGGACCCATCTTCTGGCACCGTACTGGAGGCAAATAAAACATCACAGTTTTATGATTTTCAACAAAGAAATGCTGTTTTTGTCTCAAGGAAGTTCACAAGGTCTTCTTTTCAAGGATTCAAGGAGACTTTATTGTCATTCACAACACGTGTGGTACATGAGGTGGAACACATGTCGTCACAATACAGCTACAAACCTCAATGTATATGATTGTGATTTTCAAGACTAGCATGTACATCTTGCTGGAGCATAACTGTAGCGTATAAAAGGAAGTAATGTCTTGTTTTACCTTTCAGGGGTACCAAACAAAACTAAAACTGTGACATTTGTGTAATTTGTATTTAACTAGTATACAATATTTCTTTAATTCAAACTCTAGTGAGCAGCCAAGAGTCCCATAGTTACTCTAGAGGATCTGTAGAAAACTAGAGATTAGTTGGGAGAACAATGTGAAATAATTATTCACTTAAAAAAACCATGGCCATTTTTAAAGACTGGCAGGTATAAAGTGTTATTTTACTGATTATGTTGTTCTATGTCTACTTATTACCTGTACTTAACACTTATATCACAACGTAATGGGTGATCAAAGAAGGATGCAAAGTTTTACACATTTAAATATATTTCTGGTTTCACTAAAGCATCAAAATAGTCTCGATTCACCTTTTTCACTTTCGATACGGTACCAATATCGCAATCCTCAGTATTGCCCGATACCGATTTTGACCTGATACGATATTGGCATGAACTATACATACTTTTATTACTTTTTTACTGAAACATGTTAGAAATGCCCTGATTAAGAGATATCAGTCAAATAGAGAACAGTAGTCTACAACAACAGTTAATTAGCAAATGCTGTTGTAGTGATCATATCGACTTTGCATGCTAGATACAAGCTGCTAAACAGACATTGTAATGTGGATTAAATTGCAGATTTTAGATGAAGGCCTATATAATCTGGTATAATTTTTTTTAGTTGATATCCTATATTGATATCAGAATGGGACACCCCTACAAAATAAAACCTGTGTTATAGGAAATTGCTTCATATTACAGCACAAAAGTTTAGGTGACCTTAGGAATTGGAGCAATGATCATCTCTTCCAGTGCTGCTTATAGGAAGAACTTACATTTTAAAAAGGAATCTAATACCAAAATTGATGTAAATATGTCAAAACATTCCTCTGGCAAGGAGGGCCAAATAATAATAAATAACTTATAAAATGTCATTCATTTATTTAAACTGGAAAAAATGAACTGAAATAATTTAATAAACATCAAATTAATCATTCATGCCTCTATTAATTGCACTGATTTCATAAAAACAATTTATTATTAATTCATGATTTAAATAATTGTTTCAACTTTACCCACCAAACTCACTGGCATGATTATGGCAGCGTCTGTTGAGACCCCAAAGTCTGATTGGCTGCTTCAAACAGCAAGACAACTTCTTCTAGGTTTGATATGAATTTGAGTCAATATCTTCCATGGAAGCATAATTAAAAAAGGGAAAAGCGCGTTTCAGCGGCTCTTAAATTGTTAAACAGTTAAATAATACAATAAAAGAGGCAATTAAATAAATAAACAGTAAATAAAACTGAACCACCACCCAAAACTTTCAGAAATGTTTGGGTTTCATATTCTGCTTTAGTCCAACAACAATGCAATAATAAAAAATGCATTCCAAGCATGTATTTTAAAATTTCAGCACTCCCTGCAGTGGAAAACTAGAAGGTACATTTTTCAACATGTTTGGGCCCAAAACTCTCCAAACGAGAGGTGATGAAAGCATAAATTCACCCTTCCAGTGTATTTAATTGGTAGGTTTATCCTCGTCTGTAGTTTGTGTTTTCTCTTCCTTTAAATTTGCTGTAATATTCTGTAACATTTAAACCTAGACACCTATGGTAGTTTCATTTTTGTTTTCTATAATTTGCCCCTTAAACAAACGGATCAATTGTGTCACCCTTGCGGAAATGTTAAAGTAAAGGAAGCTTGGAGTTTCCTTTACAGAATCTCCACAGTTAAGGAAGGAGAGTAAAGCTTTTAAAAGAGATGTGTAACCAGTATAGTGAAAACATCTTTTCAGCGTTTATCTCCTGAGATTAAAAGGTTCACAGGTGCCAAGGATTGTTGATCATCCACCCAATGTTAAGTTTGAATGGAGTAGAACTACTGCTGCAGCTCGAGTATCTGTATGCACGGTTGCCATTCCTAGGAGACATATCTTACACGCTTTAATTATTAAAGCTCTGTAAATTATTACGAGCCTCGTTTGAGTTGAAACAAGTTTTAATTCAGTTTTAGTTCTTGCTCAAAATTAAACATCATAAATTATGTCTTGAGGTTACCAAATGCAATACTAGTTGGAGCTGAAGTTTTACTATTTTTCCCCCCTATTATTGTTCATATTGTTCCTCATGTTTTTTCTCAGAATTCTTTACTCAACAAGGACAATAAAGCCTTTCAAACTTAATGGGAAGATAGATAGGATAAAATAGTTGACAATACTGGTGGTATCAAATACCCCTTGTGGATTTTGTGTTATGGTGACCACGTCAAAGACCATTTGAGAAACCTGAACATTGCTGTTCACAAATGCTTTCCACCTGCTCTCACTAAAGTCAAAGGTATTTGTAAAGATGAATGGACAAAAATATCCTCAAAGGTAATAGAGACATCCCTTATGTAAAGTCCTTACTTTTACCTTTATGCAGTTGCAAACTGGGTATTATTTTCTTTCAAACTCACATTAAAATCACAGTTTGACTTGACCTATAATGTAAAATCACTACAAAAAATGACAAGATATGAAACGGTACAGTTGAATACTTCTGCATCACATTCTTACCGCTTCCTGTGTAATTAGGATTCAGAGTGTAAAACTTACACAAGACCACCGTAAACTCAAATCCCTCGACACCCATAATGAATCAATCCCTGACTAGTTGACGCGCAGACACACAGATAGAGGAAGATTAAAGCACCAAGACTAATGGACAGTGAGGGTGGGGAGGACAGGCTTTAGACCAAAGTGTGTAAGCTTTGTGGGTCGATGGAGCTTATGAAGGCTGCTCCAGCCAGCCTGGTGACAGATTAGCCAGGCCATGCTGCTCTTGGCTAGGGGCCCAAACTTGGCTGGAAGCCCTAAAGACTGAGAGCAATCGATGGGACCACCATCAGTCATGCAGCTGGCCTGGCTGGATACCTCACGTACGCAGGGCACAATCCTGGCGCTGTTGTCGCTGCGGCAGCACGTATATTTCTCAGCATCATTAATATAACTGTGACAGGAACAGACACTAACATGAGCGCAGAGATGCATCACAAATGTGAAGAGGGCATGTGACATCATACATGTAAAGGCGCACACAGAAACACCAGCGGAAACAAACTGAAACTGAACCAATTCTGTATCTGTCTTGTATTTCAAGTTGTAGGAAGATAAGAGCCAGAAGTTATTTCGACTGAGCTCTAGCTTCACTTTTCCATACAACCAATACGATTTTAAATACTATATATATCGACTCCTAACCCAGACTGCCACAAAGCTTTTGAAAAAATAAATAAAAAAATGATGCCAAGTAAATACAGCATATGTGCTCCACATAGCAAATTAAACAAAAATAGCTTTAAAAAATATGTGACCGACATGTGACAATTCAAAAGCTTTAAGATACCAACTGAAACGTCCCTCATTGACATTCAGGTTCTGCAGTTTTTACCATCATATGGCTGGATGTTCCGTGTTAACTCCTGATACTTTAAACCGAATTAATTGAAAGAAGGCTAATCAAGGTTTGAGCACCGATTAGAATTGTGTGAATTGTGTTGCCACTAAGTCATTCTATTTTATAAAAGCTAAGTGAAAGTGCCATACCTCAGCTGGCAGTTTTGCAGTAATTTTCAGCCCAGCAGATACCGCCAGTAGAATGGATAAAACGTTTGCGTTAGGACTTTTTCACCACTGTGATCCTGTGATTCAGAGTGCTGGCGGGAGGTTTTTCTTTTCATTATACTGTTACCAATCAACAGTAGAAAATTATAAGAATTTCAGTCCAAATGCAATTTCACACTTTCAGCGAGGCAGCACCTTGTCCATACAGCTGCACTTTTGTGGTAATCAGCCACCAGCTCAGAGCAAACCAAGGATACCTGCTGCTGAGACTATGGTAATTAGCCACAATGTCTGTGAACAAAGATTAAAGATGATTCTTCAGCATCCCCTGATTGTGGTTATGGGAATAAAGAGCTATCACTGCTGCCATTGTTTGGTACAATTTCAGCTGCTGATTATGAACAGTCTCATGTGTGCAGATGAACATCAAGCTTTTTTTTTTTTTTTTTTTTGCACTAAACAAAATCTCACAGGATGCATTTTATCAGATATGTTGCTGACAATGCTTTACATATTTTTTTGTCATGTTCTGGAATAAAGCTACAATGCTTATGGGCTTATGAATTGGAACCCTAATTAAAGGGAACACTTCTCACAGTCTCTATTTGACTGGGGAAGTTGTCAATGGAGGCTAATGGAAAAAAAAGGAAAGAAAAAAATACTTTTCCTGCCTCTGTGAGTCTGGATTTAATCCACAGAACAGGATGTGAACAGCTGTGGTGTGACAGCACTTTCTATCAAACAAATAGTCCCTGGAAAACTGCTGACAGCAATTTATTTTATTACACACTTGTCAAATGTTAATACCTAACATGTGCCAGTGCTATCCTTATGCTTTTTATGTAGGTAACAAGTTATTAAACTGGTTACAGACTGAGGGCAGCTTTTACTTGAAGCATTTAAAGCTGGAGACGTATTTACATAAGTAAATAGTATTTTTTTTTATTGCCTTATGTTTTCCTAGTCAATGAATATAGTATCTCCATGAAAAAAAAAATATTTAATTTGTTTGGCTGAGTGTATGATTACGTATAAAATGGCTTCTAAAAGTATTCATACTAGTTATACCAGTTATAAAAACACATATAATAGGAAGGCAAGTTACACCTTGTTCTCTAATTATTTTATTGATAAAAATGTAAAAATTGTGGCATGTGCATGTATTCAGGCTTATGTAGTGCCACCATTGGCTTCCGGGGTATCCCCTAATTTGTAAATAAATTACTCGGTCATGAAAACCAAGCGACAGAGAGTTAGTTGGTTATCGCATCATTCTGAAACTGAAAGGTTGTGGCCAAGGACAAACCTACTAGGACAAAGATGTCCAATTCAAACGGAAGGAATGCAATAAGAGCATCATTCAGTAAACCAGTCTTTAAGTTTTTAGAAATTCACAGCTCAGGTATACAACTATGTGTCTTGAGCTCTACAAATCTAGCATTTAAACAAAATAGGACTGAAGGTTTATGTTCCAGCAGGACAAATGACCCTAAACCTATCCATGCTGAGTTTAGTTCAAAGAGTATTTCTCTAGTATTCTCTCAAGTATTCCCCAATCAAAGTCTAGGCAAGGGGTGCTCTAGTCCCGTCCTTGGTAGTTACCATCCTGCAAGCTTTAAGTGCACCCCTGCTCCAACAGAACTAAATCTGAACCCCTCATCAGCTGTCATTTACCTCCGCAGAGACCTGAGAATGAGCCGTTCATTTGGTTCGATGTGCTGTAGAATGGATGCACATATTTTTGACGGCGATCTTACTCCATAGGAATGTAGCTCAGCTAGCAAGGACTGCACTCTGGGCACACCAGTACTGGCCGTAAGACCAATCGAAAACTGAGAGCGCCCAAACCTGAAAAGCCTGTGCAAACGTTGTCTTTAGGCTTGCAAAGCTGATAGATGCATACCTCATTAAAGGTTTCCAATCTCAAAAAGACAAAGAAAATCGTGTCTTTTTCCTTCTATTCATAAAATCATATATTTTTTTGTTAGTGTTTGAATTGGAAGCCCAGTAATAAAAATGGAAATCAATTGCTGTAATGTGACAAAAAAAGAAAAGAGAAAAAAAGAAGATTAAGATTTTGAATACTTTTGCAAAGCAATACTAAGGAAATGCACTGTAGTAAGCAGACAGAGATTAATCTAAACTGAAATATAGGGTAGATTATATTTAATGGTGATATCGTAGATTGGTGACCAGTCCATGGTGTACCCCGGCCTCTCGACTGATGTGCGCTGGAGATAGACACCCGCAGACTCCCGCGACCACAAAAGGATAACCAGGTTGGAGCATGGATGGACAGATGGATCTTAGGCAATTATTATTAATTAATAAATAAAATTCTGTCGTTGTTTTTTTTTACCACAATAAAACCATTTTTAATAAATGCTTTCCACTCAGCAACATTTGAAAAACCACACTGAATTTTTAGAATTTATGGCGTGGTCTGAGTGTGGGATCCTTTCAAGGTGAAATAAGAATTACATCTTGAGAAATCAATACTTTCAAATGAGCAATGAGTCTTATGATAATGCATGCAGTTAAATAGGTAATGACAACGCCGCAGAGAATCACAATGTTACCCCGGTGCCTAACAGCTCTGCTTAGTTTTTTTTTAAAATTCAGTTTGAATTGATTTTATTTACAGCTTGGCGGTTGTCCATCACCCGTAACTGCTGGACAATCGTAGCTGCTCTCATTAGGACGAGGAAGGAAGTTTTCAGCCAAAAACTCCACAGTTCCAAAGAGACACATTTGCTGAAAGAATTGTGAACGTAAGGGGGAATGAGTTGTTAATCAAATGAATATTTTTCTGTGTGTAGTGAGAAAAAAAGCAATGCTTAGGTTTTTTTTTTTTTTCTTTCAAATATTCACAACACGTTCATTCATGTGACTTGAATAAAATTATAATTCTGACCATTGATATGGTTATTATCATTATGTGTGTTGGAGGTGGCCATTATGTTATCATACAGTAAACTCTAATAATATACTTTAGAGTTCAATTGTAAAAAAATATATATAAAAATTACCAAAGAAACTTGGCAAAACTCACTAAAAACAAAATCCACTCGAAGAATCTGATTGAATCAATTTGAGACAGGTTTATAGAGACTTTTGACGCTATTGACTTTCTCTGTGTGTAAGACAAGAAAGGAACCTCTCAATTTATTCACTTTTGCGAGTCGTATCATATTACATTTAGTTGCCACACACTATGATTTTGTCCTTGAGCAACCTTATGTCCCCTGCTAAGCTCAAAGAGTTCACGAAAAAAATTCTGCTTCTTGATGCCTGGAGGACATGCTAAAGCTCCTTTGAGCACCTGAAACTGAGCCAGAGCTGATCGATTCCCATTCCTTGAGAAGGAAAACAACATCTTATGTAGATGACCGAGGTTTGAATGGAAAGAAAGGATCCAATTTCTCCCGTGGACTGTGCGGCTGTCAGAAGATAGGCTTTGACTGACAGCTCGCCGGTGCGCGGATCCTGCAGCTACTTAAACGACAGCCAGAGAAGTAAACAGCATCAGGCTTATCAGAGCAAAGCAGCAGCTTGGAGGGCAACAGTTTGGCTGAACGGGAGAGACTTAAGGCACAGAAGTGTGCAACCAGCCCGCTAACTGTGCTCTGAGCCACAGCATCTATTCGACCTTGGATGTGTTTCTTACCCCTATGACCTCAGGGACCGAATGGGTGTAGGGAACTGTGTGTGGAATTGAGGGCTGGATTTCAGATGGGGCAAAATGTCACTTTTTTTGCACACTGCTATTTGATTCAACCTCAGAAATCGAATCATATTCGAAGGCACAAGCCGTTACTCATGTTGGTGTGATAGTATCTTGCAAAGAATGAATCACACAGACATTCTGACATCTTGATAGTACCTGTTTTAAATCAGAAAGGTTTCATAAGAATGACTTCAGCTGGTAAGATGTTTTCTTAGGGTCGGTTGCCAGGCATTCAAACACTGCTTTAGAAATGTTTGGAACTGTTTCTCTTTCTTTTTTTTTTACATTTTATTAAATACACTTTGACAAACATTGCTGTGTTTTATGTGATTAACAAACACCTACTAGTGTTCAATTGTGAAGAGAAAGACAAAAGGAGCTTTTCTTCTGGAAATAAGTAGCCAACAGATGATGAGGCATAAAGGGTAGATGTATTTGGGATATTTGGTGTTCAGAAAATGTTTGGCTAGTGTTAAGGGCCACAAAGTGTGGTAATAGATTATCCCACACACTTTTGCATCACCACCACCACCAGACTGGACTGTTGACAGAAGGCAGGAGAGATGAATGTTTTCAGGCTGTTTAAACCAATTTCAGATGTTGCTATCTACAAATCACAACTCAGATCTGACAACATTTAATCCAGTCTGTCATTGTCCAGATTTGGTGAGTCAGTGTCAGTGTGAAAATCCCAGCAGATCAACAGGTTATTAAACCCACAGGTTGGACTGGGACTTTGGGACCTTGCCACATTCTCAGTCATTTAGAGTTGACCTTTATCTTTACCTAGTTCAGTATTCGCTGATTCACCTATTCATGACTTTTTTTTTTGTACACAGTAACTCTAAGATTTTTCAAAATAACAAAGAAAATGCAACTTGGAAAGCTGAAATAACTAACTTCAGTGATACTATAGAGTGCTGGTGGCTACAACAATTTTCCTTGGGATTGCTTTTTATACTCTCAAAATAAGAAAGAAGAAAATAGGAAAGACTGTAAATGGTAGCTTTTTTTTTTGTCATCATATGTAGTGATGCATATTATAGTGAATTTTGTGTTTAAACTATTGCAATAGAAACATACAAGCAATTTTGGAGGGGGTCTCAATTATCTCCTTTATTTTAGCTAATTTTAGAGGGTGTGATCCCTAATCAATGAAAACAATGGTGGTCCATTGTAAATCTGCTTCCAGCAAGTTATCTTGACCACATCTAGATACATTAATCCTGGATTCCTGTCATCTGTTTATACTCTATGTGTAAGAAAAATTATTTTTTACAGGTGTAACTAAAGTGGATATGAGTGTGCGATATCTTTCTAGAGCAGATCTTCCTTATCGTGACATTTCCCTCCTGAGTGGCAGCTTTGTGAAAATCCTACCTTCTTTGCTGTGTTTACAGTCTGAAGCACATCACACCCTATCTCTGTCCATCTTACCAAAAAAACAGATTTTGCCTTCACATTGCAGAGTTCACAGCACTCACACCTTTTACCAGACGCGATGGAAGCAGATATTGTCACAGTTATGTCTACAAATGGAAAACAGACTAGTATAGTCATGAAGTGCATTTTCCTCCACCGAGAGAGTTGCTTAGGGCAATAATGCAATATGTCTACAGCTTCCAATGTATTTATGACACATCACATCCTCCCTGTGGCGTCTGAAAGATGACAAAAGACTCCATGCTGGGTGGGGACATATGCATCTGCAAGCTAAAATACGTACATGGCATGTCACTTTGTGCGCTTCTTAAGAGAGTGTGTTCATCTTTGCATGTTTGAGGCGCTTGTTTGGCGTCAAGACAATGACTCGGTATCACGAGAAGATGGATGAGATATGTATGGCGAAGGGCTGAAGGATTAAAAGAGAGCAGCCTGAGAGGCAGACAATACTGGCTCTGTGAGAGTCCCTCACCTGCTGTCCTCCTGGTTGATGCTCATGTACATTTCCCAGGTAGTGTCTTCTATGATCCCCCCGTGAGGGACCAACAGACTGATACCTGCAGAGAAAGAGCCACGCGAGAGCTGATCAGTAAGCAGCCAGCCGCGTGCGCACACACATGGCACACACCTGCTCAGCTGTCAGGTCTCTTTACCGAGGCTGACAGCTAGAGGGGTGATGGCCCCGGAATGAGGTGACAGAAGCAAGTCTCAGAGGCCTTGTGAAACTAATGCTGCCAGGACTGTCTCTGTCACAAACAGACACACTTACATGCTGCATCTTTCTTAGACACGAACACAGAAAAAAAAAAGAAAAAAAAAAAGCATTAACAACATTGTTTGGTATCATACACAATTACACCCAATCTGAGGGTACATGCAGCTCCCTGGGGGATAGAATGACAAATTTAGGTCAAAGGAAAACTGCTTGAATTATGTAGGGGAGCTGCAGACATTGCTTCATAGTCTTCATCTCATACTTTCTCCTTCAGACCTAAGTACAACATAACAAGATTGTATTTTACTTGATTTTACGGATTAAAAGAAAATCGTAGAGTGAAAGGAATGTATAACTGATCCTCGTGTTAAACATGATAGTGGAAGAATCATGCTGTGGGGAAAGATTCAGCCCCTATACATTCAGCCAGAGCTATATCATACAATGGTTATATCAGAATGGCCATTTTACAGTCCAGACCTAAATTGTAATGAGACTAAATGTTTATTACTATTCTTATATGCTCTAGAGCCAATTAGATGCAGTTTAACTATTAAAGAAAGGCTTGTATAGCCATACCAAAAAAACTAGAATCTATATATGAAAAGAAACGCAGCTGTGGCTATGTATATGGAAAAATATGCATTGTTCTATCTGAAGGGACTTTGAATTTAGTCTGACCAGAAAACCTAAACCCTAATTTTTTTAATGTATTCTTCATATTTGTGTGAAGATGTAAATTTGATGATTATCCAGTGCTTTGTGTTGTTCTATAACATAAACCCAAATAAAATAAAGTGAAAACTTCTGGAGGGTTCAAAATAAACTCAAACTTAGGTTTGATCTTTGCAAAGTTCACCTACTAATAAAAGAATCCTACATTTACACTCCTAGGAGGATCAAATCAAATCAGATCAAATCTAATTGCCTCACAGTTGGCTCACCTGTGTTGGGTACCACCAGCCTGCCTCCAGCTTGGCCAAATACTGCCGTCGCTTTGTGTAGCGGCTTGCTGAGTGTCTGAAAAACTTGTGGAGCGAAAAGGTTTTGGCCTCTCCTGCCCAGCGTTGTCCCCACTGCAACTCCTCTGTAGTCCGGAGCCAAGCCTCGTGGAAATGTCTGAGGGTGGGACATAACGTGGTACTCTGCCCTTTCCGTCGCCCCTGAGGAAAAACAATGAAGGCTTTGAAGTTTGGTTTCCATAAATGTATGAACTCTGACATCTTTTTGGTGTCGGAGGTGTTCAACTCTTACAAAAGACAAACAACTCACACTCAGAAAGCAGCTTTGTTTACATTTATGATATGCTCATAGTAAAACAATTCAACCTTTTACTGTTCTCTAAAGCTAATCCTATAAGAGGAACCAAGAGTGCAACCAACCTGCCTCTGCCAAGGATTTTGCCTCCAGCTGAAACAATGAGCCTGAGGCTAAGAGGAGAGCATCACTTTGTATTCAAAGAACTAGGAGGGTCTCCTCTCCACACTGTAAATTCTATGTAAAAGGTGGTTGGAGCTGCTGAGCTTCCATTGATTTTTATATCCTGCTCTTTTAGATTTGTGAAAATTAGCAGTTGCAGCCTAACCGTTATCCTGTCCGATAACACAATAACATTTTTCAGCTCAAACAATGTTGTTTTCAAATAAAAATTATATAACATGTAAAAACAAGGCTTGACAATCTATTCTGGTCCTATGCAATAAATGTGGCAGAACCTGACGCTTAACTAAATGATATTCATGTCTTCACATTTAGAGACACATTAAACGAATGTGTTTATTTTGTATGTGTCGACATAAGGCGTAAGATGTTACGGAGCGTGACAGCAGCTTCTCGATCGTCGTTGTTGCTAATGTGGCACGGGTCCACAGGAACACAAGGCATTTGTTCAGGATAGACCACGTTGAGGTTTTTCTGACATAGAATGATACTTCAAGCATGTTTGTGTGACTAAAAGCTCGGTAAAATCAACAGGCATTCATATTTGCTGCCTTTTTGTTCTTGTTTTATACTTTGCTTTTGACTTGGGCTGCCATGATCAAAGATAAGGGTGTAATCAATACATTTTTTATGATGCTATCTCTTTTGAATATTACAAAAAAGTTATGACATTTTTATTTTAAAGAGTTGTATGTGAAGTGAGTCATCTCTATGGAGACTGCAGTAGTACCTCAGCATGTGTGTCCATTGACTTCATAGCATGGCCGGGAGAGTGTGCCTGACTATTACCTAATAAGTGAGGTTTTAATATTTGTTCAAGATTTTAAAGGGTGAAAATTGTCTAAAGTAAGAAGTTAAAAGCATAAGCACAAAGAGTGGTACATATCAACTGGCTGCTGGTCAGGGAAACAAAAACATAATACCTTCAGTCATTTGTTTGCAGACAAAATGGCGTTATTTGCAGACTCGAGATAGACATTGTACACTACATGGATAGATATTGCAAGATTAGTTACCTACTGTTATCATGGGTTCACAAATTTTTACCAGAAAAAAGACAACCCTTTTATAAATTTTATAAACACTAAATATTAGTCAGTTTACACTCACATTTTAACCAAAGGTTTTGTAAATTCCCAGTTAGGTCCTATCGTTTTTAGGTATTTGTTCGAATACCTAAATCAATACTTTAAGCTGGAGATGGAACATTATACATAATAGCAAGTATTTTTTGTATTTGTATTTGTATAAGTAACTGTAAGAATGAATAAATTGGTAATATTTTATGTAAACTAAAATTATAAACTGTGTGCAATTGCTATACATTGTATTGTAATAGACAATAATATATAATGTTGCTGGCAGACACAGTCTTAATAACAAACTTTTATCAGCAGCTTTTTACTAGTGACGTGTTTTCATAAATAAAACTCTAGACTGAACATTGTTTAGATTTTTTTATAATTCAAAGTTGAAGCACATGTATCTATTCCTTTGCGGACATAAACTATGAGCAACAGTGTGGAAGCGAAACTGAAAATGGACCTAAAGAAAGAGAAGACCTCCTCTAACATATTATTACTTAAAATAAACAGGAACTATAAAAAGAAATAACTGAGGTAAGGATAAAAAAGTTTTTGAGAAAACGTCTTAAGTACTAAGTAACTGATCATTAAATCTTATTTAATATAAAAAAAAATTTTATGTAATTAGACAGACCACAATATATTTTTGAGGGCAAACTCTGTTATTTTTAAGAATAAAACAGAAAAAAAGACATTAAAGATAAGTAACCTATTTACAAAAAAATAAAAATCAGGCATGAGAACCTTTAAAAAAACAAAACAAAGGTCCCTAATATCCGCATCAGGACGTTTAACGACACAGAGGAATGACCTGACAGTGAAACCCAAGGTTTATGAAGCTGCTATGTGACTCAAGTCATTATTTTTGGTGGTAAATACTGTAACCAGCCAACCATACTTGTGACCAGCCGAGCATTTCTATCTGCAGTGTGGGGGTTTCTCAACCTGGCTTAGCTAACATCTTCAAATGTGTCTGGCTGAGTTTCAGGTCATGCAATTGCAAGTATTTGAGAAATAAACCGCAGGTCACGTATTTTAATACGAGTTTTCTGTGCAGCAGTGTTGATGTTTGAGCTATAAGGCCTAGGTACTGTAGGTTTTCTTGTTCCGTCGTTATGTACCTCAGCTGTTTGTCAGTGAAATTTATGTCCACTTGTTTACACTAACGTCAAAAGACTAGCACCCTGGATAAGACAAATATAGAGTGAAGTCAAGCAGCTCAATCTGCCCTTTAAAATTGTCGCAATAGAACAGATCGATCACGAAAGGATAGAGAGAGTAAAAGTGCAGCGGCACTATATTATGTTGTATTTTAACAAAGATACAACCACAGGAAATTAAAAAAAAAGCCAACGTTTGATGATGGATTGTTCAATCTTACATATTGGGACATCATAAAACTGATGTGTTAATTATTAGGTGCCACTAATATTTCAACTGACATCAGGTCTAAAGAATGTAATAATTACGACGGTATAAAGAAGCTGTCAGAACCCAAGTCCAGCTTTGCTGCTTTCCTTGGATTTAAAAGGTAAGGCAGCAGGCACACGCTGCTCATGAAAGCAAATGATTAACACATCAGCAGTTGAGCTTACCCTTCAAGTGCAAACCTGCAGTTTTTCTGTTCTGAAGCAAACAGATGTATAAAAAAAAAAAAAAAAAGAATAATCTAAAGAGGAAAGACATCAGCAATTTATATAAATTAATAAATATCAACTCTGGACACTTTGAAAGACAAACATAATAATTTATAGACATAAATATATAATCAGTTGGTTGAAGTCATATAAACAAATTTAAATGTTATTACATGAATAACCTTTGATCTTATTTACGATGTATCGCAAAACGGTACCAAGAAAATGCTACAAAATGCATAAAGGCATTATCATAACACTCTCTCCAAATGAGAATCCATGTGGCCAAATAAGGAAGTGGTTGAGTCTTCGCAGGAGTGAACATCCTAGAAGATACAATATCCTAAGGTCAGAGTTTAATGCAAAGGAATATTGTGACAGTATTGAAACGTCCATCTCCATGGGCCACATTTAGCATTTAAGGTCTTGAAAAACACACATAAAGTACTGAGAGCTTTTTGTCTAGAAGAAATAGTGCGACACATCTTAGTTTTGCCATCAAAATTTTTGGCTTTAATGGAATGCACCATGTTTTAAGACAGGAAACAACATTTTCATCTCAAACCAACTGTTAAACACAGAGGAGGAGGGGAGAGGACTTGGACTTGTTCCCCAGTCGGGATATTCTGGAATCAAAGTCCAGGTGACAACCTTACATAGGAATATTAATAAGAACCCCAAGCAGATTTGAATAAAGAACCCTCTGAAAATTTTTCTTAAAATTTCTCCACATTATTGAAAGAGTTACATAAAACCAAACAGACAATGGCTGCACTTACTTGTTGCTGCGAAAGTTGGATCTACAAGTTGTTTCTCACATGTAGCATAACGTCCTTGTTCTTAAACATAAGCTGTACTGAATCTAATGTAAGATTTGGCAAACTCAAAGTTACATATAAACAGTTCTAAAAACATTTAAAGACCAGAAACCTTAGCACTGAAACAGAGAGTACTTGCTTTTCACAGATGCTTAGGACTTCAAGAAATGTGCCAGAACTTAAACGTATCTCCTGTATGTGCAATTCAAGATATCTATTTAAAGGAGAGAGGAAGAAAAAAAGTCTGCGTGTGATGGAGGTGTCATTGTGTTAAAGGTGTAAGAAAAGTTGTTTCCTTTTAAAAAGGATCAGTCTGCAAATGATCCTTGAAGGTAGAGAGCGAGAGACAGCCCTTCACTCTGATAGTATTTGACAGCTCGTTCCACCAGCGGGGAACCACAAATGAGAACAGCCTGTACTCGGGCTCCTTCGTGTTTAGAGACGGCGGTACCTGAGAGCAGCATGCTGTCATCTTTTCATATATTTAAATAATTTCCCCTATTCAGTCAGAAGGTATCTTACTGCTTCTTGTTAGACTTTTACTAATTAGGAAAATTTTGTAACAGTTGTTCACCGTGGAGAATCACCTGCAGGGGATACAAAGTGTAATCATGAATGTTTTCGTACATCTCGTCTAAATGAGTCATTAAATATAAATCCATGTCATTTTGGGTTTTTTGTTGAGTATGGATCAGTCAAAAAAAAACAAAAAACGTATTTTCTCAGGCAAGTGGCGGGAAGCACGAATTGAAAAAAAGTAATTTTATTATTGCTCCTCAGAGAGTCCCCCTGGAGAAAATTCCAAACATATTTGAGGAGAAGTCGATCATTTTCTAAATTGGCACTTTACAGCCTCTCAGGTTTCTGCATCTCCCACTCGTCCAGCTGTACTTGAACACAACGTCATGGACAAAAAACTAGTTCAGTAGTCTAACCTTTTGCCTTAAGAACAGGTAGCGGGTCGAGGAGTGAGTGGTCAGCCATTAATTCCTTGTCAATGGAATCCTGGAAACATATGGGGCTGGTGTATGTCCTGGATCCTGTGAGATCCGGCTGTATGGAGGAATTCATGAGCAGCGGGTTCGCTGAAAAACACAAACCCAGTTAAAACGTGTTAATCATTGACATCAGCCAGATTTCTTACAAAAAAAAGCAAAACAAAAAAATAAGAATTTCTGCACAGTGACACGTTAGACAAGAGAATTGCTGTTGCCAACATGTAAAACCTGAAGTGCATATCAATACACCCACTGGGGGGGGGGCATTTTGTGGATATGACTATTATTTCCTCACCATGGAAACAAGAATGTCGTGCATTTACAAAATAATGTATTTGCTTGGCAATGGCAAACGGGAGCGGCAGGGAGTGCTATCAGATAATCAACTTTCAAAACAGGGACATAAACGTACATATTTACATTTAAATTATAGTAATATCAGGGCATACTGGAACGCATACCTTCACTGAAAGAAGCACTGGATTCCCCCAGGCATTTATATAATGCCTTGCAAGACTACGGTCCTATACAGCACCTCTTTGACAGAGCTCTCCAAGATGGATCAGGAATGGTTTTTAATTGGTATTCATAGAAACAAAACAAAATAACAAATGCATCACCAACACCAACAAAAATGAGTTTAACAGTGGACCTGTAGACCTCTGCCTATGTGGTCTAGTATTCATGGATTATCCTATTTGCAGAACTCCAAAATATGCTTGGAAGGCAGGATTTTTTTGTAGAGAGCACTGACCGTGGCTAGTGGCTGTTTGTTGCAAAGCAGCCAATCCTGGAGCTCCAATTATTTTCACTTGCTCGAATTTGCTGGAGCACCAACACCAGACATAAAGAAGATGGTACCAGGTCTATGTCTTCTGTGGTAGTGTGAAAATTGTTTCCACTGTGTTAAAAAGCTGTTAAACGGATATTAAGGGGTTCGATATATTGTTATCAGCAAATGTAATTCCTTTTATTAAGCATTTCTGTGTCATACCAAAAAAAGTGTTACGTTATTCCTATCTTGTTGTCGTTTGTGTATTTCTTTCAGAAAGTAGAGAGGAAGAGGTTGGCCAGGTGGTATCTATTCATGTGACAGAGTTGATGATGCAGAGGACACTAGCGTTTTTCACTGGAGCAGGGAAGAAACATATTGATATTGCAGCCTAAATTGTCATATTAGTGCATCCCTTATATGACAATATGGGATTTGAACTATTAAAATAGGCAGTTCAATGCATTTTTAGGGTGTCTGAAATATGCACAGGTTTTAGCTGTTCGCGTTTGACTGTGATCCAGGACCACTGCAGATGTAATGGACCCATTGCATATAATTTGCACATATAAAATTTTTTTTCTCTATACATTAAAACCAATAGGTAACCAGAGACACTTCATTTTGGTGTCGTTTGAACAGAACGTATTTCTCCTTTAAAAAAAGAAAAAAGAGAATTTCACTTTCTTTGCACCTGTCAGTTATGCAAAAGGGTTTTATATTATTAAAATCAATATCAAATCACAGTATATGTTTGTAGCTGTATATAATAAAGTTCAATGGATATGAACAATGAACAATGTGTTGTAATGTTTACTACATATTTTCTATAATATTATTTTAGTATTATTTTGTTTTAATATATAACACAACATAAAAAAAAAAAGATTACTGTTCTTTCACTGTAGAAGCATAAAGTTGAGAGACACACCGGGAGGGGAGCACATGGAGGATATTATGAATGTTCTAACACAGAGAGCAGAGACCAAGATTAAAGCTTTTCCTGCCACCTGCGGTGTTGTCAAAATGAACTTTTTTTTTGCCTAGATGGGGACGCCTGCTGTGGCCAACCATAATGCCTCCCTGGCAAAAAAATAAATAAATAAAATAAAAAATTTTTAAATCTGTAGGGTGAAACACACCAAGCTAGAACACTCTGATGTTTCCACATGAGGAGCAAGGAGAACATGAATGTTTTATCCCTTAACTCAGTAAAAAGAAAGTGATAACACCCGGAAATTGCGTTTTTAATAAAGTATCAATGAATGATTGATTCAGGTAATGTTGAGTGAGGTTTGATAAAATAAACACTGTACTCAAAAAATAAGTGTTTTATTTACCATGTTGATAAATATAGTCTGCGAAAGGGGAACAAATATCTAAGTAATAATAGATAAAAGTGAAATTGCACTGATACTTTATTTATTTTACCATTTTGTTTTCAAACAAGGTTTTATTAGCCAGGCTGTACTGGAGATTGAAATGCCCAGCATGTTTTATAGATTAAACTATACAATATTGGTCATTTTGACTCTAACTCACGCATTAAGAACCACTTAAACCTTGTAGTAAACAAACTAAAAGATTAAAAACTGTCACTCCCAACCTGCCTTCTACAGCACGTTAATAATTGATGCACATTAGTTATGTCATAATACAAAGAAATACATGCATAATTCACAATATTACATAAACGCATAGGCTGTATAGATTGTCTGGATATTTGCTTTCAGTCAAATACATTAGCATCAATATTTCAGTGTAATCCCTGCTCCACTGTTACGGACTGTGTATTTTGTCTTTGGTTTTTGTGTTTGCTTCTTACAAACATTGACATTTTTCTGTCTTTTCTGTGTTTATTCTGCAATTTGAAAGAAAATGGCTCCTTTATTATGTCTATGCAGCCAAAGAAAAAAAAGACATTCAGAATGGAACAGTCATTCATTGTATAAAGGACAAAATAGATTTGATTGAAGGAGTTACCAATTATTGTGCTTCAAATCATAAAACCAGCTAACATGCTACATCATTGCATGGATTTAATATTACGGCCTGAGTGTGAGTCGATAATTCACGAACCATATATTGCAGTGTCAACGGCAACAATGCCTAACACTTTTACCTTAAACCCTCCTGGTTTCCATACAGTTATACAGCTAAGAGAGAAATCACTTTGCTTTTTAAGTTGTAACACTGAAAGCTATGAAGAAGTGTTTGCATTCTGTTACATTCGATCTGTTTTTTGGTTTCTTCATTCACTCGTAAATATCTCAAATCACCAAAGTTAAACATAAGAAAAAAGATGACATGAATACATTTAAAAAACTCGCTTTAATTTTAACTTCTTTTTTTTTTTTTTTTGCCAAGAAAAGGAAGCTGTCCAAACCCACTTCTCCCTGGTGTTTTGAAAGTTGGTAAAAGCAAAAATTAATTAATAAGCATTTGTGGTATCTTGTATTGGGTTTTGTATTCTTCTTAAGAGGAAATATAAGAACTTTTTTTTCAGAACTGTTTTTAAATAGCTACACTGGAGGGTTGTCAACAATCCCCGTTCACAGCCTCTAAGTTAGATTTTAGTGTAGGCTTTGACTAGGGCCATGCAAATCCTTACTATGTTGTTTGTTTGTTTTCTTTTCAGAAATTGGCTCACGGGGGTATTTTTTTGTAATATATAAATATATGCATATATATATATATATATATATATATATATATATATATATATATATATATATATATATATATATATATATATATATATATATATATATATATATATATATATATATATTACAAATTTTTTAATATATATAGATAAATACTAAATACTACTATACTACTAAAGTTAGGGATATTTGGCTGTCAGGTGAAATTTGTGGAAAATGTAAAAAGTTCCCGCTAGAGTGATATCATATCAGGACATTAGGAGATTTAAGTAGAAAGATGCGTTCGTGATTTCCTCATCTCAAACAATTTGTTGAAACAAAAGTTAACAACAATGGTGTGTACACCACAACAAAAAATGTCGACGTCTCAGTAACTCGTCATGTGACCTTGAGCATCAATTACAGCTTGACAACGACGTCTCATGCTGTTAACAAGTCGACTTATTGTCTGCTGAAGCAGGGTATCCCACTCTTCTTGAAGGGCAGCCCTCAGGTCATTGAGGTTTTAGGGTGCAGAGTTTCGAGCCTCTACTCGACAACTCAGTTGTCGTGTATGGGATTCAGGTCAGGAGAAAGTGCAGGTCACTACATTTGAGGTACACCGGTCTCCAACAGCCGTTCCCTGATGATGCGACCCCGATGAGCTGGAGCATTGTAGTCCATGAAGATGAAATCAGGCCTGTGTTGTTCATGTAGGGGCACAATCACTGGATTAATGATGTTATTCAGGTGGTATGGGCTTGTCACTGTACCATTCACAAAGTGTAGGGCAGTTCTATACAGACTGGACACACCTGCCCACACTATGACACCGCCGCCACCAAAAGCTCGTCTGGTGACAACAGTGGCTGATGCATAGCGCTCTCCTTGACGTCTCAAACGTCGTTGGCGGCCATCATTTCTGCTCAACGTGAATCAACTTTCATCAGAGAACAGCACTGAGGCCCACTGGTTCCTCGTCCAGCGTAAATGCTCCCTGGCCCATGCAAGACGATGTCGCCTGGGTGGTCAGGTACCCTTGCAGGTCGTCTAGCACGCAGACCACGCTGATGTAAACAGGTTCGAATGGTCTGACGTGACATTTGGGTGCCTCTCACCTCCCTTAAATGTGCCTGGAGTTGAGTGGCATACATCATCCGGTTTCTCAGGGCATTGTTCACAATGTAGCGGTCATCAGCATGGGATGTGGCCAAAGGACGTCCACTTTTACGCCTTTCTGTAACTATTCCAGTCTCTCTGTTGCAACCTGCTGATGACACTCTGTGACACTCTGAGCTCAGTGGCCACGTCCGTCTGAGAACGTCCTGTTTGAGGCATTGCAAAGGTTTGCCAGGTACTGTTGATCCATTGTAAGGTGTCTTCTTGGTCACAATGTGAACAGCCTGATGAGCACGACTGTTTAAACACCAGCTGTAATTGAACTAGGACATTTATTGGTCGATTCAAGGATCAAAGACCTGTTGTGATATTTGCCGTTAAGCTCCTGGTTAGAGAACAGCAACATTTGCAAAAAGTACTGAAACATTTAACAGTTGGACAGGTGCATTCAAAAGCTTAGACAAGGTCACATTAAGTTCACCTGTTAAGGTGAACTTAATGTGACCTAGATTTTGGGCTCATCCTGAAATTCAACCAAACAGCCAAATATCCCTAACTTTTTACAAGTAGTATATATATATATATATATATATATATATATATATATTTATATTTATATATTTATATATTCCTTCTTTTTTCTCTAATTTATTATTAATTTATACAACCCTTTGTTTTGATCAGAGATTTTGTAGTCGAGTGTTTCATTTCCAAAATTTTCCATACTACTAAGAAGAATGGGACTGGATTATAGCATGTTTGATGAGTTAGCTGAGGACCTAGCCCCACTTTCTTAGGGTGCCAGGCTGCAGAGCAAAATGTGGAAAAACACTAAGTATAGCAAGAGAGTAACGAAGTTTGCAACACTTAACTGCTATCAGCTCAGTGTCACAGAGACAGTTTGATATGAAGTCGTTTTTCCATTATCATTGTAATAGCAATATTCAAGTATTGCAATATTGAATTAAAATTCAATGAAATTGTGACCTCAGGAATCAAAATTAAATGGATATGTATTGTAAAGTTTTTAACTATAGTACCATTTATGGTAAAACTTTTTATGCAAAAGGTGGCTGACCCCTTCATTCAACGCAATACTTTTTTCCTGCCTTTTTTCCCCATTCCAAGTACATTTTTTATTCTGCAGGTTGGTTGGTAATTAGGACACGGTGTGGCATGTAAACTTTAGATAAACTTTAGAAAACATTTTCCTAATCTTTTTTTTTTAACCAAGTTTTGGGATGGTTTCGGATAGATTTTTCTCATTATTATCCTGGGCTAAATCAATTCTGCCTTAAGCTAAATATAGAAGATATTGCAACATAGAGTTAAAGAACTGATTAATAAATTAAGTTTAATAAATTATGTGTTTTCCACACCGCGTTGGGTCTGGTTTAATGTTTAATGTAACGTTGATGAGATTCTTCAATATTACCACCTCTATGAGGGACTAAAGGAGATGGATATATATTTTTTATTATATGAACAATTTAAATTAAAGCAAGTTTACACATAGGCGTTAGTTTTTTGAAAGCTAATAAAAATTAGCAACTTAGATCTGAAACAAAGCTATTAAAACTGCATTTCACAGCGGAAGTCTTGTAGACGCATGTTTAGCTTTCTCCAACCAATCTCCGTGAGACTCAGTCACTGGCTTACCTTGACGAGAAGTCTTAAAGCTGAAAGACTGGAAGCCTCCAGTGAGGGCAGAGGAGTCGATGACATCAACCCCGTACTCACTTTGGCTCCGCCGATACAGAGTGACGGCGATGATCAGCAGCACCACTGTCACCACCCCTGCTGCCAAGCCTGAGTACAAGGCCACGTCGCTGGTTCTTTCCACTCCTTAGAAGATTAGAAGAGAAAAGTCAGACTTTCTTTCACAGTCTGGATGAGATGATTGCATGTAATTAGGACACACGAAGCAGCTTCTTCCTTCAGAATCCCAGAATTCGTGTTGCTAAAGAATATTAGGCTTGTGGAACTTAGTAGGAGGCAAATCTACCTCTGTTTCAAGCTACATAAGAGCCTTCTTGTTCTCTCACCATTGCCTGGCTCCAGATACACAATTTTATTGTTCCTTTCTGCAGAGTTAAGACTACTAATGGTGAACCTCGGAAGGAAGGCGATTATAATCAACCCAACACCTGACTGTCTTTCAAACACCGCTTGGCTCTGGTGTTGGAGGCTTTCTGCTTTCCACTGGGATAATGTGACAAAACCAATTCATTAAATTAGCTCATCGGCGACGATTACACTCTATCTGCTCCCACCAGTATTGCGGCGTCCAACTCCACAAAGAAAAAGAATGAGAGGAAAACAGAAGCTGCTAGCTTGAAAGATAATGAGATCTGTGCTAAAAACAGGACATGCTGAGAAATCCTCTTAGTAGCCTAAAGCTCAAAGGGAAGAAAATTGACAAAATATGCAAAGCGGTATTAGCAGCTATAGTGGCAGGTTAATTGAGGGCTTGGGAAAGTTACGGAAGCCTGAACGCATTTTTCTTACCACTGGTGACAAATGGAAATACTGATTGTTGGTAAAGGACAAGTAAGGAGAACATGAGCTTCTGGCTTCATATGGATCAAAATGACACTGCAGCAAATTCCTCGTATCCCCACGTAGCAATTAAGCACAAAGCAGTGACTTTGCAGATGATATCTAAAGACATGCGTGACCTTACATGCCAAACTGGATGATGTCAAAAATACGAGAGTTATGGGGGAAGAGAGCGTCTTGATATGACCTGTACATTTTGTACTTCTTTAAGATAAAAAAAAACTCAACTGTTATCATGTGTTCCAAGAATAAACATCACACATTTTTTTGCAGTTTTAAATGTGGGGTTGGACTGGGAGTTTTACATTAACACCTACAATATTAAAAGCATTTACTTCTTTAACTTATGGCTGTACTTTTACACTTTCACACTTGTTAAGTTAAACATGTACATGCTCCCTGAACCTAAAATTTAAAAATAATATTAAAAAAATATATAGTTTCATAATTAAGGGATTTTTTGTATATCAATATTTTTATCTTTGAACAAACATATGGTCCAGATACTTTTGCTTCGCATTGAAATTTTACGCTATTTGCCTTTTCGAAAAACATTAAAACAGTTTAGGCAGTCTTCTATTTTACTGTGACTATAAACAAATCGCACTTTATCTGCAATGACCGAAAGGAGTCTGCGTGGACGGATGTCAAACAGGCTGTCAAAGCTTTCTATTATTTCTTGCTGAACTTTTTAAGCTCTGCCAGCTCATGTTGGGACTGGGTGTGAACAATCACAAATATCAATATGATTTCGGTCTGAACTTTAACTGGGCCACTCCAGGACGACAATCTTGTTTTTTTGAAATCATTTCTGGGCAGCTTAGCTGGATGCTTCAAGTCATTATACTGCTGGAAAGTAAATGTTGTCTGCAGATATAGTCTTTATGCAGATGAAAACTGTCCCTTAGACTGCCATATATATATTCTATAGCATTTATGCCAACTATATTCTGTTTTATGGAGGCCAAAAAGCTCAATTTTAGTATCATCAAAAGAAATAACTTATTTTATTGAGCATAGATTCTCGAGTTGCCACTTTACCATAAAACTGACTTTAATGAACAGTTAAAGTTTTGCATGGTCACTCCGTTTGTGTGCATGACCTGATCTAAGAGGTTTTACTACTGACTATGGATTACTAAAATAGTGTAAAAAAACAGCAACAACGAAAGAAAACATTGTTTTTAAAGTTAAGGAGCAAAACTTATGTTTAGTTTTTTATATCAGTCACAACTTTAAGAAATTATTGATTATAATTAAATATGCTATGAAAAACCGCTATAACAGCACGTAAAGTATAAATAGAACCTTTCAAATTAAGAATAATCAAAAGGAAATTAATTTAGGCTATGGTTCCTTAAGGGTTTTAAAGAAACCAGCATCTCTTTAGATGATATAAAGTTCTATTTAAAGGAAACAAAAAGAAAAGTTAAAAAGTAGAAATTAAATTCCTCTTAAGGATGAATATGAGGAGGAAATCGTCAGCAACACTAATTTTAACATCCAATCTGGTTGCCATGATTTAAAATTTAATTGATACTAATAACCATTCCTTTTGCATTTCAGGCAGGATTGATTTTAATGAATCTCTCCCACATAATGTAATGGGTAACTTCGCTCTTCATATTTGTATGCATAGAACGACATTATTGCTAGCTATATAGTAGGTATTGGATTGGTCTCTCAAAAAAAAAAAAAAAAAAGCTAATGTAGCAGTTTTTTTTATTTGCACTGACAAAATGTTCAAGCTGGGTTCAGAATTAATACTAGATCCAGGTTCTGACAACAATTTTTCATAGTTCACCATCTGATTTAGTCTGATTTAGTCCATCCATATGGAGTGCAGATGAAGTTACTCTCCAATTCTTTGTTTTTAAGTTAAATCTGTTTGAACTAATCTTCTGTTGCTTGATTTATTGTGTTAGCTCTACACTCCACCGACCTAGTGATTTCTTTTCAAATTTGCTCTGAAGTCCACTGGAAGAAGCCCAAGTACCACAAGGTTTTTTTTTTTTTTTTTTGTAAATGTATTACCTAATAAAATGTAAACTTTAACTTGATGCTCTTACATTCTAAATAAATTGGTTAAATTATAATGTAGGTAAACAATAAATCACCAAAATAAAACAGTTCAGATACATATGGTAGGAGCTCAGAAATAATAAGAGAATTTGAAATGGCAATTTTATTAGGCTTTGTTGACGCTGCAGGGGCAGTTTTATCTTTACTCAAATACCAGCATACCCCCAGTTAGATACTAAATTGGACTCTTTTGTAGGATCCTGTGTGGCAGACAAAAAGTATTATCCGAGTGTCAAAAATCAGATGCAACCGCTGCATCTTGGGCTTTAAGCCCTTTTAGACTATTGTCAAATTTAACCTCAAACGTCCTCCTGTCCTGAAACAGTCTAACTCTGGTCAACACATATTTATTACATAATACATTTGGAAGCACTTTGTCAGCATTCAGTAGTGCCTAATTTAGATTTAGGATTATATCTTGATTGTATATATCTTGCATGTGCTTTATGCAGGTCTGTTCCTGATGGAAAGAAAAATCAGGAATACAGCCTGAGATAATTTTGTTGTTGTTTTTAAATCAGTGTGTGGAGTTAAAGTTAGAGGTTTAAGATTTATTTTGACGTTCAGATGAAATTCGGAAAAGCTCACCTTGTGGCTTAGCATCGTGGAGCAGCTTCCGATCTGCAGACAAACAAATTCACTTTAGGGTTCAGTACTTGTGTTTGTATCCCCGTCTGAACACGGTGTGCTTAATATATGTGAAGTCAAGTGGATGAATAATGATGATGGATGAGGGCGTAGGTAATGAGCGTGATTATAATGACGATCATGATCCAGACCTGCTCTGCCAAAAATGATAAACATTAAATGTATAATGACAGAGTCTTTAGCATCACGCTACAGACAGTAATGATCCTTTAACTGTCTTTTCTTTTTCTTTTTTTACTTTTTATAAGAGATGATGTTACCCACTCTGCGTGCAGAGGCCGCCCGTGCAGTTTTCCGCTGCCAAAGCCACCCCGTCACAGAGCCGTCCTCCGTGCTTGGGCTCAGGAGCCGTGCACTCTCTGCTGCGCTGCCTATCACAGTCCGGACTGCACACAGACCAATCGCTCCACTCGGCCCAGCCTCCATCCACTAAGACATCAAACACATGCAGAAAAAATACGCCAAACAAAATTGCATTAGCAAAATGAATTGACAGAAACAAACACAAATGAAACTCACAGAAATTACATACATGGGAATAAAGGTGTTGTTTTTCTCTCATGAGTACTGCTTCTACTCCAAGTTGACACACTTAAAGGTTGTTTGAGTCTTTGAGGGAAATGCTTTTAAAGTAACCCTTGCAGTAATTACAACATCTCCTTCCACAACCTGTCAAAATACTTTCGCTGTCTTCTCGACTTGGAGCACAGAGACTCTGTTTGTGCCATATCCAATCAAGTCTCTTTCCTGCCTCCAAATGTTCTTAAAGCTCCCTTCCCCCTGCTGATCTCATGAACCCATAAAAAAGTCTCTCCAGAGAGTGAGAGTGCTGGCTTCTCTGATTGCTAGCTTTATTGAATGTGATAGCTGCTTTTTTTTTTTTTTTTTTTTATTGTACAGTGGTTGAAGTCATACATTTTGGGCTTTATTAAAAAAACTCACGCAGAGCAAAGTAAACAACAATTTTATGACGTCTCACCAGTTTTCTCAAACTAGGCTGCAACAGGTTGTTTTCCCGTTCTCTGTAGACAGACTCTATATTTTACAGATTTGTTGGCCTTTAACTGTCCTTTTGACTTCACACAGGGCACTGCACTACTAATTAAGCACAGGAAATGATACCGGAGTAAAAATGTTTTAAACTGCCATCCTATCCTAAGAGATATGACCTTACTTCCTGTATTAAAGTGATTTTCTCTTTGAAAACATGTTGAGATTAAGAAAACCATTCGTAAACCATATTTCCTTCCCTTTGGGGGGCTCCCCCTGTTACCCACATTTATAAGCCTATTTGCATGTTTAAGGATGGAAGATATTAACACACATTGTACCTCACAAAATAAAAACTAACATTGAATATTTACCTGAAAAGAAAATGGCTGCAGTTAATATATAAAACACTGAAAACTCTAGAAAATTTTACTCGTATCTTTAAGATTAAATTTTTTTTTTAAAGTTGTCTAAGCTTAATAATAACTGGAGTTTCATAAACTCTAGTCTGTTTCCATACCTGTCACTGATTCCTTTCCTTTGCTACTGAAATATGATGTTTTTTTTACTTGTACAGCACTTTCATTTCCTTATTGTTTCATTTCCATTCTAATCATGCAAAGCACTTTGATTTGCTTTGTTGCTGAAAATGTGCTATTCAACTAAAATGGCCTGCCGTTGCCAAGGAGAACCTCATTTGGTAACTTTCCTTACTTCTCCAGACAGAAGTAACAGTTTAGACTGATTGCGACCACTTAAGCAAAGGATTTTCAATATTATATTTTATACATCCAAATTTTGACAGAAATAGGAAGGTTCCAAATAATGGTTAGTCTCTATCTGGAATTACATATTACATTTTTGATAAATGTGAACATTTCTCGCCCTTTAAAAGCCAGTAAGTACAAATATATTAAAGTTTAGATTTGCTACATCTCGCAATCAATTTGAAAGCCTTCTGTTTTTTTCAGAACCCATAAGCCCAGTTTTGACATCGGTACCAGTGAACATTTGATCTTTTGGATTCAACACGGACTGCAGGGTGTGGCTTCTGTGGATTATGCTTGTTCCAGTGAATCACACAGATGCTTGATCGCATTGGGGATCTAGAGAGTTTTTAGATTTAGAGCCTTTGGATTTTTTTTGCTATGTTGCCTGATCCACTTGTGAGGTTGCTCAGCAACAAAGTCAAGGTGTGTACATTTTTTAGAGGTAGCAGCCACATAACTGCAAGAGTCCAAAATATCCCAGCAGAATGCTGAGCCGCAGTAAGACAAACAGTCTAATCCAGTTTATCTGCCAATGGTTTTTATATTCTGGCTGATCTGTGGTTTAATATAAGCAAGTGCAGCTTTTTTTTCGGCGCATATTACATTGCGTATAAACTTTAAGAAGCATAAAAGCTAACATATTGCTATTACCCGGGCACACCGTGCTGCACGTGCTCTTCTGCACTGACATGCCCTCGCAAAAGGCTCCGCCGTTGAGAGGAGCTGGATTTGTGCACGTCCGCGTTCGTTTCTGCACACCCCGCCCACAGCGCACGTTGCAGGCCGACCAGTCGGTCCAGGATGACCAGCCTCCATTCACTGAGTGCAGCAACGAATAACACAAGAAATCAGTTAACACAATATTTTCTCCCATGTAAAACATCAATGACTGCAGTGCAGGCTATTTGACCAATCTGCTAATTTGGTAACACGGGAAAGGAAGTGGTACTGGTGTTCCATTACAACAAATTTGTTTCAGGCTATTGGCAATAGCGCGCCTGTCAGAGTCCCTCATTAGCATTATGGAACTTAATAATTGATGGTCTTCGGCGTCCAGCGTGAGAAAGAATCAGATATATTCCTACTGCAGCTTAATGCCTTCTGTGAATAAATCAGAATATGCAACGAGAGGTCAGTGAATGGGCAAGGGAACACTAATCAATGCTTCGCTTTAGTCAAAGAAGGGCAGGCATGACATTATAATTTTACTCTGTATAGTCCCCATCAAAAGCTGGGAAACATTGTTTGCTTGCCTGCAGCTATACAAAGTGCTTTGAACAACTTATTAAACGCAAGCACAAATAAGCTGTAGAGTGTCACTGACCTCATTGTAGCTGCTTTTCAATCATTAATAATGGGGCTCTTGTAAATATTGTGACTGTGTCTGCATGTTTAAAACAACTGATCAGTGGCTCTGACCGGCTCACAAGACTGAACAGTGCAAAAATACAACTTTCCCATGGTTTTTTATTCATTCTGAAGTAAAATTTTATTAAGGACACCGTAGTATTGAAGACTGATAAGTTATTATGACTTCGTTGATTACGTATATTGAACATTTGTTTGTTATCCTACTCTGTTATACGTTGTATCTTACCGTAAACTATAACCATAGCTGTGGAACTTCGTCTCTTGGCCACGATGTTGCTGGCGACACACGTGTAGTTCCCCGAGTCAGAGAGACGGGCCTCCGAGACGATTAGATCATGGTCACTGTTTTGACTGATGACGCCGTCATCAGCGACAATCACCGGCTCCTCGTTTTTCAGCCATTCCACCTGCAGAAAAAGAAACAAAACAGATTTCTCTTTTTTTTTTAGCTGAATGAAAACTCTTGACTTAAGAGAGACAGCAGAGTTTTTTTAGCGTGCCACACTTCCTATATTAGCAACTCTTCCATGAACTGATGAAACACTGCCATACCGGGACTTCCTGAAATTACACTCCTCAAGAGGATTAGACTGAGATAAAGTTTCCACACACTTTCTATTTTATCATAGAGTATTATAGAAGACTGTTGTACAAGTGTGTCATTTTGATTTTGTATTTTGGAACATGCATCTTTCTTTCCTGCCATTGCATAGAGCTTCAGCCGCACTTACAAGTACGCCTGACAAGATGTGTAAAAATAAGCGTTAAACTAGATGAATACTTACTGCAGCAGCAGCATCATCTCAAACTGAGATATCTCTAACTATCAACCTATTAACTAAATTGCTACATCTTTATAAACATGCATAAACGATGTTATGTTTTTAACTTGACAATGAAGTTACCACCAGGCACAGCAAGCAGCAGCATAAAAGCAAGGAAAGGTCAATGCAGATCATTCACCTAATTTCAAAATGTTGCATTTTAAGGTCATGCTAATAATTATTTATCTATTTTTTTTGGAAAAGTCCCAAAGAAACATGAAAAAATGTGCAAAAACTTGGAGTTTTAAACCATAACCAGTTTTAGCTTTTAGGGATGAAGTGGTGTTTATCTTTCAACTTTCATCTGACACATCAGAGCCTAGACTCTGTCAGAGGAATGCAACGGTCGTACTATCAACTTGAAGCAAGTGAACAGCATTGCTCATACTAAACTAACTGGCTTTTGCAATTTATTAAACAGAATACAGCTCGTTGTACAGCAGTATTTTCCTTCATGGAAAAAATATTTAAACAAACTGAAATATATGCAAAGATGCAATGATACCCAAGTCTCAAAAAGACTACAAAATAGAGCTACTCAAAGTAAAAAACAAAAAACAAAAGTGACATAGGCGTGTTTACCCATGTGTTGCATCATTTCTGTATGATTTAAGACGTGAAGAGACCCAGAAGAGACTGCACCTCTTTGTAATTTACTTTGTTGGATGAAGCACCAAATGTTTTTAGCACATGGCAAGTGAAGACCAGAACTGAAAACCTACCGCTGCAGCTGAAAAATATGAAGATAGACACATTTTATATATATATATATATATATATATATATATATATATATATATATATATATATATATATATATATATATATATATATATATATATAT
>JAVLVB010001034.1:2461957-2494957 GCA_032876305.1 Orestias chungarensis | reverse complement strand
ACCAAAGTTTTTTGAGATTTTCTGAGAATCACAATGATTTTCACCACAGGATGTCTGTACTTCCTGAATACTAGGAGATTACAGCCATTCACTGCTGATTTCTCTTCTTTTTTTCTTTTGGTTGTCAAAAAGAAAAAAAATAATCTGAACATTTGTTTTAGATTTTACTTGGATAGACAATATTTCTGAAAGTTGGAGCAATTTTCACATTTGACAGCTCGGTTACCTCCTCATTTTTTGCCTCTGAAGGACTGACTAATTGGAATGTGCTTTCAGCTCCAAATCATCAGGACTTGTTGGTGATTAATGTTCCACTGAGTGTTTTACACAAATTTTCTATAATTTTGTTGTCAATGTTCCATTTCTTTTTTGGAATGTGTCATTTTTTAACCCTTTTATCAACTTTTCAAAAAGCCTCACCAATTTGGTGTCCACTGTTTAAATATTTAGGGAATAAAAAAGTTGGACCACAGGGTTATTTACTTTAAATCAAATGTAACCAAGTGGCGTACACTTTATGGGAAAGAAGCCTCTAAATGCATTTGCTTAGAGAGTTTGTTGATTACAAAGTTGTTGCTGTCAAGCACCTTTTTTTTCTCATTTTTTCAGTATGACATTATTAAATGTGGCTATAAATTAGTTTATCTATTCTGCGGGTTTTTGTTAAAAGTAGATATTTCAGATCATCACAAAAATTTCAACAGCGGATAATTATACACAAAGTAAATATAGGAAACAGTTTTAAAACTAATGCTTCATTTATAAAACGTTAACTGCTCTTAAAATGAACAAAACCCTGCATTAAAATAATAAGTACCCCCAAATCCTATAAATAAGTCCCCCCACTAACTACCATCAAGCATCGGAATATTCAGCTTTTTCCATCCTTGTGGTTAGATTCAGGTCTAATCTTTTTGTAGACATCTTTGAGGATGAACAGCCTCGTCAAAATATTGCCTTTTCTTTTTTAATCATTCAGTTGTGGACTTGCTGGTGTGTTTTGGATCACTGTCTGCTGCATAACCTAGGCAAGCTTTAGCTTAAGGCATCTATGTGGAAGCCAGACACTCCTTTTCTACATTGTCTACTATATTTCTTAAATTACAGGAAATTGTCCAGGTCCAATTATATATTTTTAACCATTTTAAGTAAACATACCACTTGGAAGTCTTTTTTTAAAGATACATTTACTCTAGTTATCCTTGTTCAGATCAAAGATCAAATCAGGAAAAATTGACTTTCTCACTGCACTGTATATGTCAGTAAAAGCTTCAGTAATAAAATAAAAAAATGAAGAAAATACCAGAAATATTTGACATTTATCAAGATGTGATGGAACCTATTTTACTGTAATTGCAAAATAAGTAGTTTGTAAGGAAGGAAGCACATTGCTGACAACAACTCTGAGTGAGTGATGTAGTAGGTAGGTCACATCCACTACCGTTGCCAATTCATTGTCCGTGCACTGAGTGAAAGTAATAAGGAATTACAAAATAAAAGACGCCGTGTTGATGCTCCCCTCCTCGCATGGCTGCTTCTGTAAATTGCTATTAATGTGCCACTAGCGTGAGCTGCTCATTGAGAGGGACGAGCCAGAGCATGAGGAGTGGGGTTTGATTTATGGCCCTGTGTTTGGGGATTAAAACTCCGCCCCCGCTGGGAGCTCCATGTATTTGTGCATGGCGGGGGATGGGGGGGTGGGTCTATATGCCAGAGGAATTTAACAAGAACCACTGAACTTGGAGATTGCTTTGCTTTCTCCAAAACCTTTGATAAAGAAACAACAACAACAAAAAAGTCAAGTAATCAATAAATCAAGAGTCATATTGTCATATGGTCACAAGTGGGTGTTTTTTTTTTTTTGCCTCTGAAAGCTGAGGAAGTCTTCCATCATGTGGCTTTAATTTAGGTTTTTTACAGCGCTTGGCTTCACAGCTTTTAGCACAACACCGCTGGAGTAAGCTGGTCCATCTGACCACCCTGCCTATTTCAAAGTAAATATTACATTTGATATTATGAGTGTGTACGCCCCCCACCCCCCCCTAACTAAATCTGAGCAGCCCATGAACCTTTATATGAAATAAGGAACATAGAAAATGTACTAAAAACCCAGAAACCTTTTCACATTACAACCACAGACCTTTGACATTTAAACCACGTAATTAATGTTGGTGGTCGTTTATGTAAAATAACCAAAGTTAATCTGAGTGAGTGATGTAGTTGGTAGGTCACATCCACTTAATCAGTTAATGTAAAATCCTAATACACTGCCTTAACAAAGTTTGTTAAGGCATAAGTAACAAAATTGTACCGTGTTTGGAAAAATATTCATCTTCAACCTGCTCTTTAATTTTAATGAAGGTCACACGTTTTTAGAGACCAGCTGATATTTAATGAAAACCACATTTTTGACCATCTGGTCATTTGTGTACCCAGGTAATAATGATTATTATTGTCATGCTGGAAAATAGTATTTTTACAATGTGCTATAAGAAAAAGTAATTAAGAAGGGATATTATACTAAACTATTTGCAACTCTATAAACACGATAGTATTGTTTTCTTTAATAAAGTTTGTGTCCAAAGGGTCCTTGAGCAGGTAATTTCTTCCACAGTTTTATTCAGCACTAATAAGCTTGATCAAATTTAAAACGTGTTTCCACTTATGGTAAAGAGCTGCTAAACTAAAAACCATTTTCTCAGATCCTATTAATCTTGGCGCAGCAGTAAAAGGAGCTGGAGCTTAACCTCCAAGCCATTTTTTTTCTTGTTGTCAGATAAGATGCATATTCATGGAGAAGTATTGAAATTGAACTTGACAGGTAGTGAAATGTAATGCAGAGGTTGTGAAAATTTAATACATTTAAACATTTAGCAGACAACGCCATCGCAGGAGAATTACTTGGGTTCACTTGTATTGATGGCCTCTGATGAAAAGTTGCACGTCTAATTTATATGAAGGTGAGGAAAAAATTACAAACTAGGTAAACATGTTTTTTTTTTACATTTTAACCCATTCGCTGCAGTGAGTTCAACTTTCAAAGATGATAATGGGCATACTATCCAAAAGTTGTGGTTCAGCAAATTAAATGTATGAATGAACTGTGAATAAGTCCAAGGACATTTGGTACTTGAAGACTACAAAGTGAGAGGGCGTTTTTCTTTCACAGAAATGTTGTTATGTTTTAAAGTACAGTTGCAGAACAACCATCCTGAGCAGATCTAATAAATATAATGATGCAAACTTGTGTCTGAAACTAGGATATTTGAAACAGCTTTACAGGCTGAGAGAAGTTTGTTACAATGGGGATTTATTGGAGACCAGATTCAATCTGACCCTTAGCAGTAAAGAAACCCATTTTATGAGAGAAGCATCACTGTATTCAAAGAAATCCTGTAGGCAACTTTTTCCCGAATAATCAAAGTCACCATACAACATTCAGTGCCTGTCTCGCTGTGTGTCCAGCTCACTAACAATGATGCATAAGATAAAACTTTTTCCAACCTAAAACCGCTTAAAGTAAGGTTCTGGTCTCACTGCATAAACTGTTCTTCCCTACACAGATAAATGTCCAACCTTTTAGGAACAAGTTCCCTAAAATTGTGGTGTTGTATGTGTCAAGCCTTCACAAGCCTTCAAACATCAATGGGATTTATTGGTGACAGAACAATACAGAAAAACAACCACCAATCAAAGTTGAGACAAACTAGATGGAGAGTTTCTGTGAACATTTTCATGTTTTTTTCACAGATTCTTGATTTGTTTTAGTGGAAGTCTAAACTTATGACTGGAATATAAACATTTCCATTGCTCTCGGGGTCACTGTCCCTCTGGACGGTGGTTCTTTCCTTTTTTATTTGTTTGCTAACTTACCAACTCCCCTATCGCTGTTAAAGGCAATTATTCCAACACCATGACACTGCCACAATTTTGTTTTAGAGATGGGACAGTGTATTCAGTGGGATGCGAACTGGCATTTCTGCCATACACAGTAGGTTAAATGTTACACATAACTTCGAGTACAACACATTTGTCCACATGCTTTTTGCCTCTGAATGACTTTTGGCTAATTTTAAACACCCCTCTTTCAACAATGCATTTCTTCTTGCAACCTACTGTATGCCGATATTTGCAAATTCTGCTACCTTTCCTTTTCTAACATCTAAAGTGGGAAGCTCGTGAGCCAATGAAATGGCAATGAAATCCTGTACCAGCTTCGGTACTGTGAGTCCAAACATCTGTTTATTTTTGCAGTTGCTCCTAAAAGCTGGACTTTGGGTATGTCCATAAAAATTGCCAGAGTTAAAGATCCACCAGGGATAGGTTTGACTTAGTGCCGACAATACAATCCAGACTTCTTCTTCTCTTGTACAGAGAACCTAATAAAAGCTCCTTCCAGCTGGAGCACAATCCACATGGCTCCAAGGGGGACATGGTTAAAATCATTCTCCATTTGGGCACAATACCATGAACAGCCTGTAGAGGATATAGATGTAGTCCAGTATTCAACACTGCTTCTTTCAAAAGCAAGGTTCAGCTGTCAGTCGGACTCTCCCCTCCAGCAATCTGGCAAAGGCCTTACTGGTAAGGCTAAGGAGGGAGACCACTCTGTATTTGCAACACATTTTAGGATCTATCAGTCCAAGTCACTTTTCTATACTTCTATGTGATATTAAAGAGGCGTATCAGCCTTGTTCCAGTCACCTGAGATACTCAATAAGGATTTCACCCACCTATAGATGTCTGCACCTTTGGCTACCACCCAGTCGTCTTAGCACCGGTCCCAAATGGTTCCGCCTACAGGTGATGGGCCCTCATAGGTAGACTCTAAGTGAACTTTCAGTTTTTCAGATTTTTTGAACACAAATGTATGCCACACTTAAAAAAATAAATAAAAATACTTTCAAAAACCATGTTTGCTTTTTTAGACTATTGCTGTGTTCATCAATACAATAGAATCAAAACAGAAAGTGAAAATATTTTAGGGAGTACGCATAATTTTCAATGGCAACACAACTCATCTTAATTCAGTGGAAACATTTACAGATTCCCCAGAAATGTAATTGTTTTGTTTACACATCCTGTCTAACAGATTTTAGCATCGAGTGACAAGTGTGTTCTTGCCACCCTTGAAGGGAAAATGCATCATTTATGTGTTTTTTTTTATATCCGGCCCAATCTTGCACCCAGACTTAACACGACTGCTCTCTAATCAATCTATCTAGTTGGTATTGATAACCTGTGAGCTGTGTCTGAGAGAAGTATTGATCACTCCTGCATTGATCTGCCCTTCACTAAGGATTATTCACTCACTGTTTTTGCAATACTGCTGACTTGTTTAGGATGCTACGGGTCTCAGAAAATTATTTGTGGTTCTCTCACTTTTAGCTGTTCAAAATGAGAAATGTATTAGTGCAGATATCTGCAGAATATCACAAGTGTAAGATTGTGTTAGTCTTCACCAAGGCATCTGGAAAGCTTGTGTTGATGGAACCCTAGGGATAAAACGATTTTAGCACTGACTACTCATAAAGTTCTATTTTTAAAATAAAGTCAGTGTCAGTGCAAATTATATTATTACATGGGATCCTGAAACTATTTACCGCCCTTTACTTTTTCAGAATTTTATTTATGGTTCTGGCTTACTGCAAACTGCAATAAATGTAATAATTTACTAAAAATTCTTAGCACAATACTCTATAAAAATGTGGAAAATGGTTTTGAGAGTACTGAAAATGTATTAAAAACAGACAGCAAATAAATCATACAAATCACAGCCTCAAGTATATTTTTGGTAATATTAAATCACAATCTTTTCACATCTATCTCTAGGGAGTTTTCTCAATTCTTCTTTGCAGTACTTCTCAAGCTCCATCTGGTTGGCTTTCAAGATCTCTTGGGAGATGTACAATCAGACTCAACTGTAAACTCTGGCTTAGCATCTGCAGTTAATTCACAGATTGGTTTCAAAGCCACTCCTTTAAGATCGTTGCTATGTGCTTTGGGCCCAACCTGAGTTTCACAGCAATCCTTAAGCAGGTTTTCATCTAGGATGTCACTGTAAATTGATACATTCATCTTCTCTATTCTGATATGTCTTACTCCTCCTACTGCTTTAAAACATCCTCAGAGCATAATGCTGCCACCACCATGTTTCACTGCAGGCGTGATATTTGCCTGGTCATAATGACGCCTGGCATTCCCACAAACGACGTCAGTCTGTGTCTCAGCAGACCAGCAATTATATTTTCCATGCTCCGAGTGTTCGTCAGGTTACTTTTGTATAAACTCCAGATTTTGGGTAATTTCTTTAACCAAGGCTCTTTTCCACTTATTTATTTTGGAAGAGCCATGATTACTCACATCTTATATTTCTGTATGATGGAGGCCCGTGCATTCTTTGGAATCTTCAAAGCAGAAGAAGGTGCTTCCTATTGTTTCACACATTTGGAAAGGAAACAATCTTATTTCGGAGGTCTAAAGACCATTCCTTTGATTTAATGCTTGTTATTTACAGTGTGACATGAGACTGCGGGACCTGAAATACATAGGTGTGCACCTTTCCAAAACTAGACCAATCAAATTAATTTACCAACACTGGACTCCATTTAAACTGCAGAAACATTTTAAGGAAATTAAAATTGCTTCATGGCAAAGACTGAATACTTGAAGGAATGTTTTTCTGTTCTTCTATATTTAATCAATTTATATTAAATTAGCAAAAATCTCCAAAGCTTTGTTCCACCTTATTTTTTTTTTTAAATGTGGTAGACTTTGAAAAAGGCTGTAAAGGGTAAAGCGCTCTGAATACGTTCCAGAGGTATGAATGCTCCAAATGTATTAGATAGAATACGTCTAAAGCTATAATTTGCCCTACTTGGGCTAAAAATGAAAGTGTCTGATTACTATTGTGTTTTGTAACACACATCTGAGATCCATGAAAAAACAAAACAAAAAAAAAAAACATTAAAGACAACAAGTAGGAAAATGTGGTTTAATTAAACCAATAAACATCAATTGTTGTTCCTTAATTAAACTGACCAAATAATCATGATGCAATTCATCGGTGATTGTTAAGTGTAGGGTAATTCAATTTTCTTAGTTGGAAGATGTAGATTTTGATGTTAGCTGCCGTTTTTTTGTGGTTCATTGTTGTGCTTTGATGTATCTATCTCATTCTGCTCCTTTACCTCGTTCACTACAGGATGTGCACAATCCCAGGGCAGGATGTGCATGCTGTGTCAAAACCTGAAGTCTCCCCTCCGGTGGAGAGCGGATTGGGGAGCTGGAGCGATAGAGAGATGCACATGCTGATGAGAAGGCAGGGACAGGACAGACTCAAATGAGCCTGATAAGCCCCTTGCCTGGGGAGGAACAGAAACGGATTTGCTTAATTGGCAAATTTGTTCCACTTAGATAGCGGTTGGGTGCTGAACAACACCTTCCCTCAAGCAACAGAGGGGGGCCTTATGGGCAAATCTATCAACCAGGTGTCAAGGTCACAATGTTGGCCTTAAAAAAACATTAGTAAAATTAAGATGGAACATAATTTTAAACTACAGCTAAACATTTTCTCCATTATCAGCTGAACGAGAAAAGTTTCTGAAAATTATCAACTTTTCGAAGATGTTAAAAAGAGAGAACCAGTGTGCCTGAAGCACTTTGAACAGGTGTCATCGTAATGCACGGGGAATTTAAATATCTCCTTGTATCAGATTGAAACATGAACCCTGATCAAGTCAAAGTCAAAGTCAAGTTTTTACAGACAGATGACCAAAGTGAATGCAGTTAAATAAAACAGATGTCAAAATAAAGCGGATTTTGGTCCACATGTTAATGATGCCAGGATCTATAGTTTTGTACTTTCATTCAGTGGTGGACTTGCTTGAGTGCATTGGATCAATCTCCTACTGCATAATGCATCTATTCCTGAGCTTAAATTCACAACTGATATTCTGACGTGATCCTCCTACTGGAAACTAGGATTCATGTTAGCACTCCTGGGAAAATTCACCACATTTTCATTTAGTATTATTTTTTGTTGATTTGTGGGTAAAGGCTCCGGGTTGGTTTGCTGGAGACCCAAAGCCTGAGAAATGGTGTTGAGACCTTATGTGTTGTTAGGGAAAAATGTGTTGCTATTAGAAGTCTTTTGTTATATATCTTTTTTGCTAAACAATTTAACCGTTTCCCTGATCCCACAAATATTAATAAATATTGTTTCATTCAATCTTAGAGTCAGCTTTAATATTAACTGAATCGGAATTGATCGATCTCCATCCTTACTTTTTAACATTAATGCTCAGACATGTGGATGAACATATTTTAAAATTGACTACACAACTACTGTACAGTCAAAGTAGTTTTAGATGTTTAGATAAAATACCTTTTAGGCTTTATGTCCAATTCTTATCTGTGTTGTATTTTGGTATTTTACCTTTGACCAATGCAATTTAAAAGTAATATAAAATGCTTAACCAGACCAATGAAAATAAAAAAAGCATATATGTATAAAATAAAATGTATTTTAATCTTGAACATAATACAGATACTATAAATACAGGTACAGCTATCCATATCCCGATTGTTGAACACTAAAAAAGTCTTAATAGCAAAGGAGTTCTAATGACCTACATGTGTAATTATTTAAATAGGAGGTGAAGGCAACATGAAGGCAATTAAAAAGCAATTTGCTGACTTTTATTCCATCTGATTCAATTAAACACACATCCTTTTCTTCTCCCCTCCCCCACGACAGTACTCTGCTCCTCCTTAGCCATGTATGGATGTTCCTCATCACCGCAAAATCTGTCACGTCTTCACATTAAAGCGACGAGGTCTCCGACTTTGACAGCTATATTCCAGAGGCCAAGGTGTATTGTGTGTCTGTGGTTTATCTGTACTTTGTTTGTCAGGATGTTTTGTTTGTCACCCCATAATTGCATTTTAAGCACTACAGATGACTTAGGATGGGAGGAGTGATGATTAATGATGCTTGGTATGGAATAATAGGGTGTTTAATGTGGGGCTAATGATTGTAAAACATTTTTACAGAAGTCGCGCTTTGACTTAATTTGAATGATTTGATATCAGTTTACATCAGTCTTTTCTTTGCTGGGCTGGCTCAAAGTGGAAAGTTCAGAAATGTAAAACTTTGAAAGATGGTGACCACCTCCTCCATGGATGAAGATTGGGGCACCGCACCTTGTTCTAACTTCAAAAGTACAGCTATGCCTTTATCTTCTCTTTGTAACTCCTCTTCTCACTCACAAACCTAGATGATAAACTAAATGGAAAGTCTGCAATTTTTGGTCATATCTTTAGTAGTATCACACAATTCACATTATTTTTGCAGTTCTTTCACAAAATCTTTCCATTAGTCTGTAAAAAATCCTAACGACCCCCTTAAATGCTTGCAAGCTCGACTTCTTCTCAAGATGTGACTTAAAGCAATACTGCTTTTGTCATCTTGTTCTCTATTTCAACGAAGTAATCACCAAAAAGGAAAAAGTAAAGTGGAAGTTAACTTGTAACACACCTTTCACACACACAGACATAACAAAGGATTTCACAAAGGTACAACTCACATTCCTGCATCTTTCGTTACAGCATAGGGCTGCCTTTTGTTCACACCTTTCTCTCTTACTCGACCTCAACACATACTCGATCGACGATAGTGCGTGTAACCATGGCCACCCATGGCCACATTAGACAAATAGGTAAACTTTTATAATAAAACAACGGTAATAAAATGAGTGAGGTTATTTTTTAGACAGCTTTAGCAACACATTTAACCAATGCTATGCTTGCACCAGCTGAATCTGCAGTAGATTGATTCACTCTGGATAAGAAGAGCGATTTTTATACACACAAAAAAAAAAAAAAAATTTCCCAACACGAACTATTTTTAAGTTTATCCACTTTTTTATTATCAGAGGAAGCGTCTGAAGGTATTTTAAGTGTTGACAGATTATAACATTTCGTAATTTGAATATTCCCTGGATCCTCATGAATCATTCACATTGAATCCTCTGCCAGTGTTTTCCATCTGTTTCCTTCACTCCTGCTCCTTGAGAACCTTCTATATGTTGAACCAAATCTTGTATATTCTAATTGACGCGTCCTCGTTCACAAATTTGCACTTGTAAAAAAGATTTGTACTTGTAAAAAAAAGATTTGTACTTGTAAAAAAAGATTTCGACTTGTAAAAAAAAAGATTTGTACTTGTAAAAAAAAGATTTGTACTTGTAAAAAAAAGATTTGTACTTGTAAAAAAAAAGATTTGTACTTGTAAAAAAAAGATTTGTACTTGTAAAAAAAAAGATTTGTGTCTGAGTGAATAGCCAATCAGCACGTTGCTTATTGACTTGTCCACTAACCCGGTGACCACCCACTAGCCAACCAGCTATCCAATCAAGGAGCAGCAATTTCTGCCAGCGCGACAACACACAGTACCCAGTACTGATACAGGGAAAGGACTTGACATTATAAAGAGTAGATGCTGAATCAACCGTGGCTGCCTATTGCCGCTGAAGAGACGTGGGGCCGCTATCTTGGACCAGTCTCCCGCTCCATTTAGTGTGGCAGGGGCAATGAAGGGTTAGTGCATTTAATCAATGATAACAAGGTTGAACACAAACCTGATTTCTGTTGGATTTTTTTCTGCAACCGTCATACATGTAGGCTTAATACCGGACACATGATTTTGCAAAAAGACACACACTCCAGTACATCTTTTCATTACTAGTCAAAGACAACATAACACGCACACACACAAGCTCACAAGGCTCAACCCTAGCCCACCTAGCAGTAAACCCAGAAGAAAAAAAATCAGCCAAAAGTCCATTAACTCAAACAAGAACAGTATTAATACATTTTAATAAAAAAAAGACAATAAACTGTGTCTCCTCATTGTGTTCCCCAAGCTGAAGAACATAGTATGTTCCCATCTCCTCCCAGACGTTGTAGGTGACTGTTGACGTCTTTGAAGTTTGCCATCCTGAAGCTTGGCGAATCATCCTTTCTGCAGCTCTCAGCACCTTCCGTGAGCCTTGTTAGGAAATCACTAAGCAAACGTTAATTTTCAGGACCAGAATGTGGTAGCTTTCATCAAATTATGATTTTACAGCATCCCACTTCCAACTTGCAAAGCACACATCACAGGAGAGTATGGACTAAGATCGCTGTCCAAAAGGTGTGTGCACATGTTACGGCCCGTCTAGGAGGGGTTAGATCGCAACATGAAAGGTCCCTCCTCTTCCCATCCCAAGTAGGCAGCACACACGTCAGCAGCTTTTATGCTCGTCAGGTCCGGGAAGCCACCAATAGGACGTCCCCCGTCGTCTTACAAGGCACCAATCAAAAGCAGGCACCTGCACACTCGTTTGCAGAATTAGATTTCAGGACGCCGGTCGTAACAGCACAACTTTAACAATCGTATTTATATGTCAATAAAGTTTTTGGTTCCAAAATTCTGTTGAAATATTTGTGTCTGGGGGTATGAATCTGAAAGCTGTGTAAAGCCATCTTTAAATTTGGAGAGGCTGTGTTTGATGTGATTGCGGATCGATTACTCCGCCCCGTGATGACATCGTAACAATTTTTTACTCGTACCCACAAAGTTGAATTCATGTCCACAGAGAAAGGAAGAGTTCGTAGTGGTAAAAAGTTGAGTTTTATTCATAAGACTCACAGCTTTTAGATTCATACTCTCAAATTCACAAATATTTCAGCAGAACTTTGTGTACAAGAACTTTATTGACACATAACTATGAATTTTAAAGTTGTGCACAATGCTACTTCCCACTTTTTCCTCAAATTTCTGTCAATGGGAAACCTTCAAATGAAAAATGGGAGATTAGAGACCAAATTTGCTGGTCAACGTTATATCAGCAATAATCCATTATTTCTACAATAGCATATTTATATCAGTTGTAATCTAAGCCTTCATTATATAAATCTAAGCCAGTAACATAAAACTAGGGCAATTGTGCTATAATGCTAAAGATATGATTTATAAAGTTTCAGTTGGCCGGATAGGTGAGTGAACAGCTACGTATAAACACAGCCTAGCTTAACGTTTGCTGTTTTTTTTGTTTTTTTTCACAAGCAGAAATAAACTACAGTACAGTAATATTCTATAAAGAAAATTCAAACAATAATAATGTTAATACTTGTGAAAGGTGATCCCCCGACTCATGGTTGCAATAGCCGGCCGGCCGATTTGAAAAAAAAAAATGCGGCACAGTTCTCTAGCATCTTGAAAACTGTTGTCTGCTGCTGTCCTATAGGCAAGAGGACCGCTCCAAGATGGCGGCCGTATTTACCGCGGCCGAAGCAGTCGATGTGGCGTTTATTCTTTGTTATGTCTATGGGGAAAGGAGGATGGAGTCAGAGGAGCGCCTTATCTGTGTAATGCTGTAGAATATTCCATGGTATTGTTTAGTCATTGTGTGCCAAAACAAAAAAGCTATTCTTGTTCTCAAGAGTGTTCGGTTTGTAAATGTCTGTCACTAAACAACCAACCGTGTTTCCTAGGAGGGAGAAACCAAAGAGCCAAAGCCGCAATCAGTCCGCCTGCATCGGCCCTCACAGGAGGGAGAAACTGCTAACTCTACTGAGCTTAAATATCCAACTTAAATCTAACTCACCGTTTAAGTTCACCATGCGCTTGACTCCATCCTCCTTCTGTTACTGGGCTCTGTGTGTTGTCGTGCCAGCAGGAATTGCTGCTCCGTGATTGGATAGCTTGTTGGCTAGTGGGTGGGCACCGGGTTTGTGGACAAGTCAATAAGCAACGTGCTGATTGACTCAACGTGACTCAACGTGCTGATTGGCTAATGACTAAGGCGTCAAAAAAAAGGTCAAAATTCGTACTTGTACAAGTCTTTTTTACAAGTACAAATCTTTTTTTCACAAGTGCAAATCTTTTTTACAAGTACAAATTATTTCTGACCCTTATTTGATTCCATAGGATGTGTCATAAATCCAGATTTTTTCTTTGAACAACAATAGAAGTCATCTATGCAGTTATTTTTTCAGTGTTTGATGTGCAAAATATAAGAAAATATTTTTGTATATCATCCCCTCTGCTGTGTCCACAGGCGGATATGTGGACACAGCACCTGATATGAGGTAACATCACTGACCCATGCTTCCAGGCATGCCAGTACAATGTAAAATAAAATTGCAGGTTTAAAGGTGGTGTCATGAAGGTTTAGTGTTTTCATTACATTTAAGGCAAACTTGGAGATGCACACAAGTTATCAAAAAAACAGCAGAAAAATATAAGCACACTGACACGAAGTGTGGGCAGCAGCCTCACAGCACAAAACAAACTAGATCTGCCCATGTGAGGAAACATCAGTAAATAGTCTGCAAGACGCACCTCATGTTTATTCCATTTGTTTCGTTTACAGCACTACTTTTCAAAAAGCAACAATATCTAATGTTTATTTTCGCATTCAAACGTACATGAAAAAAATACCCCACATTGAAGCATGGCACTGGGAGCATCATGTCACACTGATGCGTTTTTTAATAGACATAAAGCATATGATCAGAGGGGAGTTGGATGGAGCTACAAATATGAAAATCTAAGACGAAAACCTCTCAGACGCAACAAAAGACTTAAGAGAAGAGCTAATGCTCACCTCTGATTACAATTTTAATCTCACAGCAACAGCTATAATTGAACATTTAGGGATATTTAGTTATTAGAATTACTTGAAAAAGGATGTTTGAAGTTTTTTTTTTGTTGTTGTTTTTTTTAACTTTCAGTCCATGTGAGCTTGAGCTAATTAGAAATAAATGGGTAGGAATTTGGATCTCAAGTTATGCCACGCTAGTTAAGACAGTCCCCAGAAAACTTGCAGCTGTAATTACAGCAGGGGTGTAGCAAGTTTCTTAAAGGTATGTGGAATGCTGTTTGTCTGTGGCATCAGCTATGATTTAATTTAAAAGAACCAAATCTACTTGTTGTGCTTTCTCTATATAAGGCAAATTGTTAGCAAACATTTTTCTGTTAGCCCTTTCCAGCTTGTCCTATTTGTGGACATCACTTTAGGGCATATCTTCCGATATGTCCTAAAATCATTTAAAATTGAACAGTGTACTATACAGAGGTGGACAAAGTACTCAATGTATTTATAGTCTGGGTAAATCTAATTATCTTCCAGTAAACCTTGCTTGGTCAAAATTTTACTCAAGTCACAGTTCTGAGGTACTTACTTCTGAAAAAAAGTATTCAATCGTGTTAAATATATTGTCTAATATCAGTAAATTGCTTTATTGTTTTCTGCGTGCTTTTATGGAAACTTGTAACTCTCTGAAACCACGTGATAATAAACTGAGATGTAAAACCACTCTTCATCAGACATGTTTCTACCCAAATCATTTCTGTAGTCTATCATGCAGAGCATCAATTTAAAGTATCTCAGCAAAGCTCTGGTTTCGTCAAGGTTAGAGATGATACTAGCTTTTCTTTCCAAAATGTTATTTGCATTCTCTGGTCGAGTTACTCACAACATCTCTATTATCCAGCTTTGTTTGAATGAAAGCAGGAGAGCTCGCAACACTGACCAAGAGTGACTTATTTCCCAATCCATTCCATGTGTAAGTGATGGCTGTGATTTCCTTCTTGTAAGTTCTGCAAGTGATATAAAAGTTGTGCTGCGTTAACACAGCTGTGAACCATCGTAAGTTCGAACCGAGTGCTGGGTTAGACAGGAAAGCAAAAGGAGTCATGACTTTGGAGTTTCTCCCACTTTCTGATTGGGAAGTCCAACATTGGCGGGCATGTCATTAGATCTTTTTGACTGGGAAGTCGGATTTTCTAAATTCCAACAAAAAATGCAGTGAGCCATCCCAGAATAACAAGACAGACAACACTTCAGTTGGAAAAGCCAGTCAGCAGCTAATTTCAATTTTTAACAAGGATCAAAAGCACAGGGAAAGGAATGTGCGAAGGAGTGATAGCAGGTTAAAAAAGCCCTACAGAATGGAGGACAGACTAGAAGAGCTGTGGGAATTGCAAGGGTGTTTAACCAACTCAGACGTAAAAGTGAGGGTGTTAAACAGCCACATTCCCCATGGGTATGATGTCCCTGAATTTCATTATTTTCAAGAAAATTGTTTTGGTTTGCAATGTGGTCTCCTGCCAAGGCCCAGTACAAAGAATTGCTCCAAAGGAGGACACCCTTATGAGAAGCCAGATCAGATTACTTCAAGAGTTGCTGCTTTTGGAGGTTCACTTGGACCATACATGAAAGGTATATTGAAAGCTTTGCTTTTGAGATCAACACCGTCTTCAACTTATTAGACCAGGGCAATGCTCACATTACTGTACACAAAACCTCAGTCCACCCAGCCATCCACTGCTCCATCCTACCATCATTAAGATTAAAGATTCATTTATTGTCATCCGTATCACATAAGGGTACATGAGCAGGAACGAAATTACAGTTCCAGTACATCCATCCAAATAAACATCGCTGTACATACATGAGGAAACAGGTGACTGAGACCATGGATTATCCGAAGACAGCGAAGGTAGTGTAGAATGGGTATGTGTGAACTGGCATGCATGTAGAAGACATCAAGACACTTGAATGCTTGAGAGAAAGCTGGCCCCCCTTTTGAAGTAGTATACCTTGGTTGAGAATAATAGTGTCACACTATCTCTAGGTAACTCTCTTTTAACATTGTGAATTCAAACAAACACTAATAACAAGACCGAGATTGTCCTGAAAATATAAAAACAAATCTTGTCACATATAAAGAAAGAACAAATAGTTCTTAGCAACTATTACCCCCAAAGCAGATGAATATAAACAAAACTCCCATAACCTCTCTTGCACAATGGATGGATTGATGAACGGATGGATGGATGGAAACATTTTACTTTTTATATTCTGTGTTTGTTCAGCACAAAGGTAATTGTGGTTATAACATTACATGATTTGAAAGTTTCAAGGGATAAAACACTTGCATGACAGGTAAGGCTTTTGAGTGCAAGTTACATGGATTTAAGCAGTCCAACAGTGGCACAAATAATAATGAAAATCTTTATATAAGCAAGAAGTCTATATATCTTGGTGCCAGTTAAAGTTTAACATGATGGAAAAAATAATCACACTGAAAACTACTCTATAAAAAGGGGATCTGGTTTAAACTCTTGTCACTATTAAAGTGAAGACGACTTAAGCTGTTTTGCTATGATCGATTCTCTGTGGTCTGACTTACAGTGTGTACAGATTATTGCTTCTAACACTGCTGGGACAGATAATGTGGCATTCTCGGGTGTTCATTAACCTCCCGCACAGCAGCCCAGCAAACTCCCGCATGGTTTGGTTACAGCCAGACGCGATAAAGTTCTCCTCTTTCACTGTTCATGTTGCCTTTGACAACTTGAAAAGAGAGAAAACGGAAAGGGATTTCGGGCTGCACAGTCGATGCATGCATTAAAACAGCACACACTACAAAGTCTGAACTTATCCCATTTGCAACTTGTCAACCGACTAAAAAAAATTACGTTTTGGGATTTCTTCAAGAATACACATGAAGTTCACCGACAATGTGGTGCAAGATGAAGAGCTGTGAAATCTTTAAGTAAATGTCATGACCAAAATAAACATGCCGCGGAACACAAACAACATTTAATACAGTAGATTAAACTGCATCATGACCTCAATTCCTTAAAATCTAAGCTTCAGTTCTATACTAAGAGAAAATTCCAGAGTGCTGTCCACAGAAATGGATTTCACAACCAAACAATGGCTAATGTCACAAAAAGACTAAAGTCCATTTCTGCTTCTGGTTGCCAGTAATTTCCATCTAGGTGTGACTAATGGAGGCTGCTGGATTTGTCACTGCATTATTTACTAACACCATTCTCTTTGTTACCCACAATCCCATAAATGAATGCATGAGGAAGTGCCTATTTGATGACCACAATGCACCAGGGAAAGTCGTGGTACACCAATGCTCCATTTGTGAGTGCTGAATGATTCATCACACACAGACACACATTGGCGTGTTGAGAGAATGAACACACACTTTTGCAAATTTATGGAGCCTGTTGATATATTTTAAGAGCCGCCTTAATGTCCACTCTAACCTTTTTTCCTTTGTCTTTTTACTTTTGGTAAAACCACATTACAGAATTAATAATAGGGGAAAATAGAAATCTTCATAATAATGAATAGATAGACTTTTATGATTTTCAGTTCTGTTTACACATAATTAGGCCATACATTCATATGATTAAATATCAGAGCAGTCTCCCAAGGATTTTGTAGACATTTTAAATCCCTCTGATCTGCACTTGTTATCCATACATCGATTTATTGCAAAGGTTTCTGTGGGCTACTTTAGCATTTGCAGATCTTCAACTACTTTTTTTTTTAATTAGAAAAATAAAATCACAGATTAAATTATAATTGTATGTAAAATAATTTTAATGCCTAGAACTTTCACAGTATTTTTACTTTAAACCAATATTATACGTAAATTGTTTTTCAAGTGATAGGTGTACAAAGACTAAAAGTTGATGGTAGATGGTTCAAATGATCAAAAATGTGGTGCTTTAGTATTTAACTCCTTTTAGTCATTGCTTTTCATTACCACCATTTGCTGGAATTGCTCTTGTGCTCTTTAAGTGGCAATCAACCATAGGACTGCCTTCAGAGTTAATGCTTTCCTTGAGCATCCTTTTGCAGCTTACTGTATGTATTATTTTAATCAGTGTGAATAGCACCTATGAATTATTGCTTTTTAATAAGCTTTAATGGGGTCCACTAACATATTTGGACAAACTGAAACATTTGTGAGTAATAACCAAAAATAACAGAACAACTTAAAAACATTATGAAATCAACATATGCATCCATTTACTTCATTCCTGCCTACGTTTGTAGGGTTGATGGTGGCTGATGTCTATATCTATTTGTCAATAGATTAGAGGCAGAGCGCATCCTGCAGAAGCTGCCGGTCCATCACATGGCAAACATGTCATCCTTCTGGATTTTAGGGGTGAATGTGCTGGAGGATTCTAACAGCAGGTGTGACTGACTGGAATCACTGTGAAGAAGTTGCAGAGGTTGTGACTGGCTTTGAGCAGCTTATTTATCACATAGAAGACAGCCTTAGGGTTGGATGAGCATCGGAGCGCAATGCCACCTCTCAGGCCCTCGGGGGTCGGGCTTTCTAAATGAATGTGAACCCAGGGGATGTGGTCGTGTTTAGTGAGAAACCGTCCAGCGCTTTGTTCATGTGTTATTGAGACAGAGGAAATCAAGATTAATGTCCATTATCAATTAATTACGGAAAAGGCCTTTAAAGTTGAGGAAGTGTTAAGCAGAGGCAAATTCAGTTTGTGTTCTTTGTGTTTGGCCTTGAGGATTTGGAAAGTAACACAGAGATCGCACAGATTCACATGCATATTGTTGCAACGTGAAAAAATGAAACAAAAACACACAACCTGAGCGCTCAAGTAGAGAACAATATTGCCAAAGTGTTGCAAATGTAGGAAACAGGTCATTTTTGAGCATGTGAAGTAGAATGGCGGCATGGTTAGCAAAAGTTAGCTGCATCCTTTGAAAGAGAAGCAGACATTTCTTTTAGATTCTGACTTGTCAATATCTACTTTCAAAATGTGTTATTTTAAATCAGTGACATAGTATGATATATTGTACTTTACAGAGAACTGATTCATTTATTTTCCACTGACTGCATCTTCTTGAATATGGACAATAAAAAAAAAAGAGCAGAAAAAAATTCAACATGAACACAGTTTTTTGAGCACAGATTGTAAGTAATAACTTGGTGTTTTTAAACCAGCAGCCCCCCTGCCTGCCTGCCACCCAATTAGTGTATGAATGTACGCTTAATAAAGCCAATGGTGATTCAAGAATCCAAAGTCAGTAGAGTGAGTGCAAAATAACTACAGTGAAAGAAAACAAAAAATCCAATTATAAAATGGCCAAACTTAGAGGGCAAACTTTAAATATAACTGATTTTATGACACATAGTAATTTCCTGCCACTTGAATGTAAACATTGTGTAGCTTGTGGACATTTGTCCCTCAATGTCATAGCTGTAATCGCTTATGGATGCGTATTCTCTTTCATCTTTCTTAAGCAACTTTCTGTCATTCCATTAAATACTTTGTTTGATTTACATATACATAGAAAAGTGGGAAATTATGGACCTGAACGCAAGTTAACTTTATCATAGACTTCTTTAGCAAAGAAAATCACAGATCCTCAGTGGATACTTTTTGCGTTTGCTACACTGCTTTGAGTTAAGTACCAGCACGAATATAATGTTGGTCTTTGAATACAGCTTGGACCTAACTCTGAATTAATTAAAATGTAATTGGTTAACTCTTCCTCTTTTTTCTGAGAAGTTGCTACTCTGTCCACACGGAGCAACTGCAAAACTAGGATGGAATAACTGTTTTCTGATAGATGTTCTTTTTAGTAAGCAAACACTAAATATGAATCATAAAAAAACAGTTGTATCAGTAGCTGAGCTCTTTCTTGTGTCCTGGTCTCTTTTGACTGTTTTGCTTTAGTCTTCCATTTTTAGCCATTAGCAGTTAGATCCTCTTTGTTTTCATTAAGTTTCTCTTGTGTCTGTTTTCTATCCTTCCCTCGGTTCCCTGCTAAGATTGTAATCTACATCCTGTTGTTTATACTCACCTGGCTTCCATGCCATAATCACATTTCCTTGGTATTGGTTTGTCTTTTCCATTGCTGAATTCTTCTTTTGGTTTTGTGTTTGTATTCTCTTATCCTGTTTAAACTTTAGTAGTCCAATTAAAATGTATTTTACATCATTGTCCTCTAAGCTTCTATTTGCTTTCTGGTCCTTTTGAAAAACTTATATAAAAACTTATTTTTTGTACTTTTATAGTCAAATTTAATACATATATTGAAGATCAAACCTATAAATTCCTAACAACTTGCAAATTTATTTTTTTTGCAGTTCCTAAGTTTTAAATGACATTCATTTTCTTTTAAATTTCACTTGCACTTCTTGCAGCTTTGATTAATCTAAACTTGAGACTGTGATTTCTAAATGAACGCATATTTAGATACGTTTATTTTGATTACAGAGTATTTAACTGATTAGCAGGGGGGTGGACTTGATAAGACACCAGGTTTGTGACAGTCAGTCTAGTTGTAAACACACATAAATGAACCCAAACCAGTAAATGTCCCAATTAATTGATTTAACAAACATAATGATTTCTTTGATCATGGGTCAATACATTGATACTTTGATTTCTTTGATTAATTTTGTGTTTATATCATCCATCCCAATTTTTTTCTTTGAACCTTCTTTAGCTTTAGAATGTTAAAGGTGGCTGTGGTTTATATTTCGGTCTTAATCTCTATGGTTGCTTTTCACTGAAGTTTACCAATCATTTATAATCATTGTTGACTGCTAAAGCATTAAAATTATTGGCATCATTGCCAGAGTCAGAGGAATATTCTCTAAACCAGACCTAGAAAGACTTATCTATGCTTTTATCTCTAGCAGGTTTGACTACTGTAACGGCCTGCTCACTGGGCTTTCTAAACGGGCCTTAAGACAGCTTCAGAACATCCAGAATGCTGCTGCTCGAGTTCTGACCAAAACCAGGAAATATGACCACGTTAGTCCAGTGCTCAAGTCTCTGCACTGGCTTCCTGTCACTCAAAGAATAGACTTTAAAACAGCCTTACTTGTGTACAAATCTCTTCATGGTTTAGCCCCGAAGAACATATCTGACATGTTTGAGCCATATGAACCAGCCAGGACTCTGAGAACCTCAGGTAGTGGCCTCCTGCTGATGCCCAGAGTCAGGACCAAACAAGGGGAGGCTTCATTCTAGTGTTATGCTCCTAAAATCTGGAACAGTCTTTCTGAAGAGGTGAGACAGGTTTCAACTCTGGTAATGTTTAAATCCAGGCTGAAAACAGCCTTATTTAACTGTGCATATAGCAACTGAGATATTTTTACTATTATTATTATTTTATTTTTATTTTATTTCTTTTAAATTTAAAGCTGATTTTATTGTTTCATTTTCTGAAATTTTTACTATGTAAAGCACTTTGAATTGTCTTGTACACGAAAACTTGCTATACAAATAAACTTGCCTTGCCTTGCCTAAAATTAGTGTGTCAACAGCAGATTATGAAAGAATATGTCAATTACACATTAAAAACGAGTAGCCTAAGCCAGCCTTATGTTAGGTTTGTTGTGACACTAAAGGTTTTCATTTATTTGGTATATCCTAAATATTAAAAAGAGGTCACAACACCATTCATTGTGTAAAATTTTCCAAAGCTATAATTCTTTAACATCATCAACCTTGTGGTCAATATAGGTAATGTCTTGTTGTTTTGGGTATTTTGTCTTTAAAATTTGTGGATTAGGATTGGTATTTTGTTTTCTGTATAGATCACAGACTGTGTCTTTTATTAAGTGGAAAGCTTCAGATGGCTGGGCACACAGGCTTTGATATTGACATATTTCCCTGCTGAGCCTCTGCATGAAGGAACACAGCATCAGCGAGCAGTGCCACACACCACTCAACCAGACTGTCAATGAAAGTCTCATTTTATATTCATAGTAAAAATTAAAAAGACCGTGACAGCTGATTTTTCTTACAGAATCAGTCAAACACACGCTCATCCGTAGAAGAAAAGAAGAATGGAAAATAAATATTTTCTATAAGTCATGGCCACACACCCCTTAAGGAGGAAAATTTGCAAAAGGAAGAGAGATATCTTCACCACCAAAGCTTTAATGTATTGTTTTAGAAAATAATGGTGACTATCTGGAAACTGGATGGAAAATTATTAACTGTTGTTTTTAATAATATTTAACAAGTAAGATGACAAGATTTAACAATAAAAGAAGTGGGCCATAGAATTAAATTCCCTTTACTCAGATTTCCCTATATAAAATATAGTACCATACATCTAATAGCCTTTAGTGTCTAGAGCCTAGCTGTATATAATGTAATCTCAGCTGTTATATTGGGCCCAGAAATTAGTCAGAGAACATTAGTTAGACAGCATCATGAAGACCAAGGAACACTGATTAGAGGTCAGAGAGAATGTTACATTGACGTTCCAAGCACGGCTAGATTATAAATAAATATCCCAAGATGCAAGGATCTCAGGGGTCACTATGTTAACCATCAACCATAAATAGAAGGAATATGGGAACTACTACGTTTCCAAAACATGGCATACACCTAAAGTGATAGCGTAGACAAAAAGAGCATTCATCAGATAACTGCCCGAGGAGCTCAAGGTGACTCAAAGATTCTCAGCTCAGAGAGGAGGATCAATTGACTATTTGGTGTGCACTCTATTATTCTGACCTATATAGAGAATCAGCAGAAAGAAAGTCATTGTTAAAAGAAAGCCATGTTTGTAGCACGACATAAGACATGTGGTAGAAACAGAAAACATGTGAAGGAAGATCTTTTGGTAAATGTTTCTCAAAAGGGAACTTTCTGGTCAATATAAAGTCTATGGGGATCATTTTCTTTAACATATTATCATAACAGTTAAAAGGAAAAAAAAATGAGACTGGGTCTAGTTGCTAGATGATAGATCCTTTAGAAACAGCAGAAATCCCAGGCATACTGCCAAATCTACAATGAAATGTGTTAACTTAAAGCAAAGCATGTTCATGTGTTCGAAAGACCCAATAATCCACTGCTGCATCTGCTAAGCTTTGCCAGTAGAGAGCATTTGAAAATTATATTGATTGGATGGACATTAAACTTATTGAGCTGGTCATCTTAAGGGATTCTTCAGTGCTGGTAGAAAGTGTCGGTGGTGTATGTGTTCAATATTTAGGAGGTTTTTATAGATTACTTTAGGTGGGTTTTGTAAAAAACACACTTGAAGCTTGTCTTCAAAGCTACTAAAAATAATCCAACCACATTCCAAAGCTCATTGCATTTAGAGAAGAGGCTGATGTGAATGGACGTAGCTAAAGGTGCCATGTGGGCTCCAGGGTTATGACCGGAGCCACACTCCCAAGAAAGGTTTGACAGTTGGTGGAGTCCAGAGCCTTTAAACTGCACCATGAAGCTTAAAGGGGAGGCTTGACGACAACTATACTAAGACTAAGATCAAATTGAGAACATTAGCCTCAGTTTAACTGAATTTCAGGTATTTTACGAGGAAAGATGGGTAAACATATCAGCCTGTAAATGTATAGTAGAGATCTACTACGAGAGTTGCAATTCTAAGGGCAGCAAACGTGATTGTAAAAACTATGAACTCAGAGGCACAGCCTGGAAATGGAGACCATACTTGCCATGTTCTCAAAACCATTCATCAATTTTCTTCAAACTGATAATTACAAAACCCTGCCACATAAAATCTTGTTTATTGGGATTTTGGAATGTGAAATCGTAGATAAGCCATGACTACTTTTGAATTGCACAATAACATGTACAGACATAAATGTCCAACATGCACAAATAACTATAAATACGAGACTTCCTGCATCTTTGCCATATAACCTACAACTAAAGACTTCCCTGAATCAAAATGTAAAGTACAGATGGTTTTGGATATGTTGAAGCTGTAGAGCAAAAACATAGTCTCTTATGACTGCTATTTCTTTGAAGAGCATGCAGCCCTCACCTCAGCCACCGGCACTCCCTCTGGGGGACGACAGTGCAGAACAATCATGCCGTTCAGAGGCACCTCGGTACCCTGGGGGTCCTGCTCAAAGTTTTTTCTCAAGTCTAAAAAGGATAATTAAAATTCAGCATTGCAGAACAAAACCATAAAAGAAGCATGCACACATTTATGACCTTAAAAAACATTGATTATCACATGTTTGACAAGAAATTAGGTGATTTTATAGACATTCAGGTCAATCTTGAATCAGAAATGACAAAAGTTGCTTACAGGCAATCCTGACGCTTGCCTTGCGGCTCTTTGAGGTTCCCAGGTGACTCCAGGCGACACACAAACACCAGTAATCCTCTGGGCCATGAAAGTCCTCCACCTGCTGACGTGACACGTTGATCATCACTTCACGGATCTTCAGCCCTGCAGACCGAATGAATGATGGTTTAGATTAGCTTTCATTACGGTCGATGAGTCAAAGAGATGGAGATTTGCAGAGACAGGGTGATGAGTCAATTTTAAATCTGATAAGATTATCAGCAGTAAACAGATCTGCCATTTGTCAGGAGCAAATTGAGGAGAGACTGCTTGTCAGGGCATATAAATTTTTGGAAATTTGTTTGGTTGACATTCTAACCTGCATTCTAAATTGATTTGGCAAATATTCACAGAGAAAGTCTGTTTGTTTTAAAAATTAAATCCTTTGTCACTTTTGCTCGTGTAATGCGTTGGCGAGCAGGAAATGTGGCTTATTTAGGAGCTTGCTAGATTTTCTATTGTATGCCTTCAAATCTTTCACTCTCTGCAAACCACAAGCAATTTCTTTTGAACCGGCACTAACTTATTTCCGGGGGATGCATTATTGGGAGAAGGAGCAGATCAGCCTCTTATTCTTGGGAGCAGGAGCATTATCTATCATCTTTTCCTTTGTAAACATCTGAAAGGACTATAATTTAGGAGGTGGGAAAGAAAAACAAAACAGCTCGACAAAGCTTCTGCACACAAACACTTTCAATAATCGTCAAATCCTTTCAATTTCTGCAACAGAACTTTGACCTAATGTCATGCGGATCGTCCGCTAATACATACTGTCTGTGATGCAGCCTGTAATGAGCTAGGCATGAGAGGAACATTTTCTAAGAGAATTAAAGGGAATTTAAAAAGCCTGGGATTTCAATTATGCCGGCCTATGTTTTGTACATAGGCTTACACAGGCTTGGTGCCATTAATGGTTTTTCTTTACAATAGGAGCCGTTTCGCTGGTATCCAGGAAAATTGCAGCCTCCAACAAATGCCTGTGATTCTCTAACCCTTCAGAAACCTACGTTTCATTTAGCCAAGTTAAACAGATTTTTAATATGGTGCTATGGAGTTATGAATAGCTAATGTCCAAACTCATACCTCCATGCAGAATGCAATTAGGGCTGCACACTGGGGGAGTGAGAGGGGTCGGTGGGTGGAGGGGTGAAAACCGCCGATACCAAAACACAATGAACACAAACCAGTATTATACAGTTCATGTGGTATGTCTACTGCTTTAGTATCAAATGTCAGTCTAAAGCCATACCAACAAACCATGATAGTTACGAAAGGGCAAGTCATGTTATATGTCCTTTGTTGAATTGCATACTTCTAATTTGGGTAAATTATACCAAAATTTGAAAACTAGAAAGAAGGGCTTGGAGTTCTATTCACCAATCTATTCTGATAACCTTAAAGAAAACAACTGAAACCAATATCATTTACAGGTCTTTGGAATTCCAGGTCAGACCAACGGTTCAGGTGGCCAAATCTAACAGCACGATGCCATTTATTCCCACAAGTGATACTAACAACAAAGATTGTAGATTCAAAACTTTTGTCCTTTATATGCAAAGCCTACAAACATCCGCAAAGCCTTTCAGCTGCATTTGCATTAATTTAATTTATTTTTATTTTTTACAGATTTTTAAATTGTTTTTCTCCACTTCACACTTATGAAGTACTTTCAAAATATATCGAAATAAGTGCTAATTTAGTTGTGTCGTTTTTATCTTTAGTCTAAAAATAAATGGAGTTGCCTTGACTTGCCAGCAGCCTGAACTGTCTTTTGTTTTAAACATGGAGGTGCTTCCTCCATGTTTAAGTAGAGACAAATTCTGCCTGACAGAATCTGTTCTCACCCCCTGATTTACAGGGTCGATTAGCATTACAACAAATAACACGGTATGATTTAATAATAGTTCATGTTCTTTTAATATTTCTCATGAATAAAGGACTGTATTCTCGGCTGACTTGCGGATACTAGAGATTTATTGCTCAAACATCTTAAGCCTGAGCTTGAATGAACTGAAGGAAGAGTAAAATACAAAGTATATGGTAATTTGAGGTCAGACTTTTTATTGTTTGAAACATTAAATAGCTATTAGATTAACATAGATTTCAATGCAACAATCACACAACCACAGTTTACATTTGCTTGCAGCCTGAGCACATAGTCACAATCTAATTCTTTTTAAAAGCAGTGCATGTACAATGTTAATGGAATCTAAGTCAGTTTCATGGACAAAGTTCAGTTATTTTTTGGAGAATAATTAATGAACAGAACAACAATTTAGAGAAGTAAATTACTCCTTCAGAAAGATACAGGCCCTCATAGGCAGTTCGCATGACTTCATAATAACTTCACAACTCCTTGAGGTTCCATTCCTGTTGAAAGGTCTGGTTTTGTTTTGTGCGTTACCTTTCTGCTGTACTTTCACGATCAATAATTGGGACAAGGCAATAATTTGTCACCCAGTAGAAAATTAATGCAGTCTATTTTAAATTATAACCCCCCATGCCTTACAGGTAGGTAATTTGATGAAAAATTACATTAAATATGCCTGGTGTTGTCACTGTAAAGCCGTCTCGGAATAATCTATCCACAGCCTTTTATTCGATCAATAAACCTCCAAAAGTAATACCCGTAATCATTTTTCTTTCACAGTTTGGAAAGTCTAAAAAAGCTTTAAAGGCTTTGGAGAGCTGTTTTTTGTCTTAGTTTTCTGACTCCCACACATGTCAAAAGCAACGTTATCGACAGGGCAATTTTCTAAGACAAACACACTAAATATACACAGATACTTCTTTTTTGGGAAAAACATTTTCATGACAATGTAACAGTATGCCGGTAACAGTGATGCACTTTGTTTATTTGCCTAAAGCCTCTATCTGAGCAGTGCTTTCAAAGGTTTTGCATGTGCCTCAACTTCAGAGGCGGTTAAGAGGTCGAACAAGCTGCTTGTCTGCTGCTGGGAGCCACTCAGGGTTCAGTCTTGCCAAAGGACAATTTGGCACGTGGCTGTGAAATGTGAAAAAAGCAAAACAACAAAAAACTGCTTTAACGCCTGAGTAACAGCTGCCTGTGGGGATAAGGGATAAATTAATCTGGTAATAGTATAAAGTAAAATTGCTGATGTTTAGAAATTATAAGACAAAAACAAATGATGTCCCTAAATTGTAGCCAACGTAACAAATCCTGTTCAACAACACGTCGTTTCAGAAGCTGTTCCAGGCTTGATGTAAATCGAGGCCTCTTGTAGTTTTTCGCTTAATCACATGGACCCCCACTTGTAGAGGAGCTGTCGTTCCACAGGCTTTTTCTCATCGTGTCATACATTGCAAACAGCAGCTTAGACATAGGCAGGGATTAAATGAAAATTATTAATTTGAATTGAAAAGGTTATCTGAGGGAGCCTAATGAAGTAATGTAAAACAGAAATGTTCTCTGAAGACACTATAATCCTCTGAAATGACTTACTAATATTATCCACAAGAAGACCCCTCCTCCATCTCCTCCTTTTTTTTTTTCCTCCCTGCAACAAATTAGTCATAATCAACATGCCTGATAAAATGAGAGCGCAGCAGATTTAACTTTGGGGAAATAAAAACACAAGATTGCTTTCTATTAAGGGGCAATCTAATCAGGAAGCAGGATTTTCCTCTATTTCAGAGTGCCAACTGTTGCTCAAAATTTGCATCAGCTATATGAAAGAATGTTAATCTATTATCGCACTGTCGTATACAGAAACAGCGAAGTGGAAGTCTGCCAAAAAGGCGAAACAAAACAAATTAACAAACAGGGCTAGATCTAGCATTTTACAGTTTTGTCACTAAATATGCTTCTTGCAAAAAGATTCCAGTGTTTTTATTATTATTTTATTTATGTTTAAGAGCTCTTTGAAATTAAACTAAAACCAAAGCCGAGCACGAAAAGTAGTCCGTATGTGAGGTACTGTAGTGTGAAATGTTCCCAGCTGTTTTGAAAATACTTCAGCGTGTGGCCAGGATAGCTCTGCCTGGCCCTGTTTTTAGAGAACTTAAAAGAAGGGTCACTCGGGCCTGATGCCAAGACAACAAGATCACACCCACACCCGACTGGCGGTGTCAGTCCAACGAGAATATGAAAATGAAAAAAAAGCTGGGAGATCCAAAGTAGATATGTTTTTAGGGCATAATTCAAAAGGCAAAATGTGTCAAGCTGCCAATAGGGAGTCACTAGTGTCTTATTTAATTACAGAGACTTTCCTTAATACAATTTATGAAGAAATTCTTCCTCAGTGTGATAAGCTCACACTGATCAGTCAAAGACAAACTAATTTATGTATATATTTTTTTTTTTCCATGATTTCCTCTGAATGCACACAGTCAAACATGCATGCAACTGCAAGGCTCTGGGTGAGAACACTCCACATATGTATCCTTTAGCAATGTCACTCTTTCACAGCATGTGTGAAACCGTTAGTGAATGTGCTGAAACCTCCCACATTTAAATAGATAGTTAATAGAAGCGCAAGTAAGGATATAAGAACTGCAGGATCAGCTTTGTGTAATGGTGGATGAACATTAGTAATGTCTTTAAAATGAAACAAGGTCTGTCAAATTTGCTATCGCCCTGCTGTATTTCAAACGTCCCCTGAAGTGATAGAGGCCATGGGACAGACCCAGGGTTCTTTCACACCAGGATAATTCAGCAGGGTTTGGTCTGTTGGGCAGAAAATAATAATTCCCCGCCTTTTTTGATACGGTTCACTTTTACACTGCACTCTAAAAAGCAGCACAAACCACCTTGACATGGTCATGCTGCGACAACCGCTCGCTAGGGGCGGCATCACAAGAAGCTGCATGGTAAGAGCAGCAGGCAGAAAGCTGTCCACCATGTTGACTCCGGCAGGACGATAGGTAGTGGAGAAAAAGAGACAATGACACGCTGATATGTTTACACAAAAAAAAAAAAAAGTGCTGTAAAGATTTCAGATGTTTCAGATTCAAAAACATCTGCGTATGTCAGAGGTCACCTTCTCCCTGGGCTTACTCTCTTTCTTTAGTTTGCAGGATAGTTAATTTTTGATTTTTACACACTTTTTAGATCAGTGAGCCTATCGCAAGTTCAACTGAATTCAAAGCAAAGCCAACATTTTTACGTTGCCCAGATGTAGCTGGTTCTAGCTGTGCCAGAGATTGGATTTGCGTTTACGCATTCTCAAATAATGCAGAATAGCTTATGTAAGCAACTTTGAACTGTTAAAATAGACAAATTCAAAGTGTGAAAAAAACAAAACAAAAAAAAAAACAGGACAATCGTTCTACACTCACACTGTGATGATACGTGACAGTTTCTTCTCAAATTATCAAAGGAGGTTTGGTCTCAACTAAGCATTTAACTTGACATGGAAAATCAATTCAAGCTCTTTTACAATGCAATAGATGTTCAGTGTGGTAATGAATCCTAAAAAACTGATAAAATGCTTGAAAGTGTAGGGAAAATCAGGAAGACAAAATTAAACATCCATCACACACCTAACAAATAACCTACACATATTATTTTATAATAATCTATTTAATTGGACAATCAAAATGTGGTATTTCCTTCATTCCCCCTTCAAGCCCATACAGAATCCCTCGATGGTAATATTTTAGGCTACGTTATTCTTAGTGTAACATTTCAATATGAAGTTTCCAATTTGAACATGCTGCTGTGCGAACCTGATTCAACGCTGATGAGTTGATTTTCTTTTATTATTTAAATCCAGGTGGATTTTGAAGCAATGTGATGTTAGTGTGATGAACATTTCTCTTGTAAACCCAGCATAGATTTTCAAAATAAATGTCACTCTTCTATCTCCATTAAAATGCATGGATTTTAGCAATTAAGACATAATAATTCACATGAACACCTTAAACGTGAACTTTTAATTTCAAAGCTGCTTTTATAATTGATTATAAATTATCAGCAACCCCTCCGCCCACCCTTGATAAACATATTGTTGCAATTGTTTTTTTTATATGCATGCTATGCTTTTATCATCTTTTCATCCTTTCATTAGTGTTTTTCACCACATCTTAGAAATGTTGATCAGTGTAGTTGGAGAAACCTCCAGACAACCAAAATCCTGCTTCGGAAGAAATCTGCACAGATCTACCCTGCAAAAACCTCTAGATGGATTCAAACGGCTGTTTGCATAGAGGTTTCCCCCTCAAACGAAGGTGGCAGAAAACTGCATTGGCAGTACGCACCACGAAATATTCCATGGGTTCCTTAAGAGGTTTTTTTAAGACCTGTTCTTACTGTTGCATGGGGAAGGACCTAGGGTCAAATGTGATAAGGGATGAAACAGTTAAAACTGGCTCAGAATTTGGGTCATCTCCTTTTAGCTTTTCCTGTTTTGGTCAAACCCTCTTACTCTCTAAAAGACAACTTTTGATAAAAGTTTGATCTTTGGTCAGTATAGATAACATATTAAACATTTATGGCCCAGCATACAACTTTCCTCTTTTTTGCTGTTGTGATAGAGCTAGTGCGGTATCTCCAAATTCTAGTTGTTTGTGTTGTTTCTGCCTAACTAGAACATCAGTATGTTGTATAGAAAGTGTATAAAAACATTCTATCTTAGCTGCATTTATGATTATTTAATTTTCAATAAAAGTAGTTTGCATTGGTTTTTATTATAATCCCTCAATAAAGTCCAACATTTTGCGTTCATTCAAAAAAAATCCTAATTATAAAGTAAAAATGATTTTTTACATGTTTTAGCTCAATGCAAAGAATTTCCTAACATCAACTTTAAGATTATGACAATTCTTTAAGAAAAATAACGTAACGTAATCCCACTTAATATTTTTTAAAAATAGTATTTGTTTTGTTTTCTCAATTATTGACTTACTTTAACAAATAGAGACATTTAAATTTTTGATAAATGAAATCACAGGTAGGTATCACAGTAAACCAGACGTGTGCTGATCCTGGAGTCATTAGGTAAAAATGTCATACAGTCACACAGAAAACAAAATGGAGCTGAAAACAAATGTTCCTCTTTTTTTAAAGTAAACAAAGAAGCAAAATTTCAGAGAACAGCTCAACTCCCTCGTTCCCTCTCTGTTGGTGGAGATCAAAGAGCCCAGTCCTGTTTTTGAGCAATCCAAAAGGACACTCAGTGACAGTGTGTTAGAGCAATGATCCAATAACCGCTCAGTCGTGCCGCTGTTAATGGACACTTTTCTGCATTCAAGAATGAAAACATCGATTCAGCTCCCTCCACGAGTTTCCCCCTTGCCGCTTGTTTATTTTCTTCCACCTATTTTTCTCTGCTGCTTTCCCTTTAGGCTCATTCCAGTGGCTCAGGACGGAGCGCCACAAAGCTTTGACAGCAAACCTCAAGGTGGAGTGGGTTCTGCTTGCTCATTCAATCATGTCTTTTCATGTGTCTCTATAAAAGAGTCATAAAGAGATACACAGAGGCTGATGCTCACTTATCATCTTATGTTACTCTCCATCTCTTATTCCTTTGTCTCTCCCTGCGGTGTCTCCCTCCCAGCTCAGGCCCATTGTTTTGCCTTGGCTCGCTTTATGAAGAGGCTCTACGAGTACTGCCAGCTACAAGAGGCTACATTCGATCCTCTGTCTGGTCCGGCTCAGCTAGGACACCTCTGTCTCTTCACTGCATTTAACTCCTTTCAGGAGTTCTGGGTTCTGTTTGTTAGAGGGATCCTCAAGAAGCGGGTGTACACATAACTGTTGACACGGCGGGGATAGCAGGTTGAAGTGTATTGAGCTTTAGGAGTGTGTCTGTCCGATGTGAACCCAGCTTTAGGGAGATGTTTGTGTGATGTGACACCGTGCTATGCAGCTATGTGGGGGCCTGCGAGGGCTGGCCAGGGGCCAGACACAGACGAGCCCTCCAAGACAAGCGTAACATGCTCCAAGCAACATCTTCAGTCTGGTCCCAGCTGTGTTTGTCATGCTTAATCCCAGCACCAAAGGGGTGCGGCGCTCCATGCTTCAAAAATGATTATGATAATGCAACCATTAAACCGCTACAAGTTCTCATCTGAAGCTATTCCCTCAGCCGGCTTGTTTATGTTTTTCTAAAAACTGCATGTATGCCTTTTAGGGTGTAGTTGTGCATATGCGAGTAGGTTTTACTCAGTGGGCCACTTAATTTATTTCATTTCCATTTCTCTAACTAACTGTTTGTGACACACAATCCTCAGGGGCATCTCACTTCCCCCTGAATAGTTTCCACCTCTCTTTCCCTCTCTGCTGTGAGTTCAAGCAAAGTTGATGATATCTCACAGATTTCGAGGATCAGAATACGCATCGTTTGACAGGCCATCAACAAGAATAGACATCCACATTTCCTCTACCCACATTGCATTGAAACGCTTAACTCAATCACTTCCTCCTTATCTCTAAATCTACTGGAGCTCGATCTCTTCTCTGTCTCGAGACAACCAACGAGGTATCATTTTCAGCCTCTCTTTCACTCTTCCATCAACTACTGTTTCATCTGTCCTCTTTTACCTATTATTCCTCCTTTTTCTTATCTCTCCATCAGGGTATCATCCTTTCAGCCGGAGCCTAAAGGCACAGATATTCCCTCTGTTCCACCTCTCTTCTTTTCTTTCAGTGTGCCCTTTGATAATCTATTGAGTTGTATCACTCATTTCCATCTTTTAGCCCTCTCATAGCACTATCTCCTGGTATGAGTCACAGCGAGCAATACCCTTCAAGGATGTTTTTATTTTTTGGACCTTTTAGGAAGTCCTTCCAACAAGCCAGAGCTAACCAACTGATTCTGTCTTTAAAGCCGTTAACACTAGGATAACTCAAAGGAGTGCATTGTTTTCCTGAAATCAGTAAAGTGAAGATTATATAGGAAATCTGGCTAAGCTTCTTTCCAAAATGGTAAGCTAAAATGCTTAAAAACAAAAGCTGCCAGCTGACAGATTGTAGGGATCTACAAATTTTTGATATATATATATATATATATATATATATATATATATATATATATATATATATATATATATATATATATATATATATATA
>JAVLVB010001034.1:2408741-2461857 GCA_032876305.1 Orestias chungarensis | reverse complement strand
CTTTTTCCCAGTTTGTGTTTCTACTTTCAGGAAACTATGTCCAGCTGAATCAATCTTATATTAGCATACAAAATGCAAGTTCATGAAGCCCGTTGTATAAACCAAAAATGTCTGTGATTCAAACAGTCGCTTAAATTGTTAGTGTTGAACACACCGAAATAGCGTTGACAGGTAGTTTGCAATATATTGTGCAGCTCTACAAGAATGTTGCTTTAAAATCATTAATTGATCTTCAATCTTTTAGTGAAACCAATCGGGGGGTGGCTAATCTAATCCTGCAAAGTGCTGCCTTGGAGCTTCAGTACCCAGCCAAGCTCCCACCCTGCAGAGAAACCATTGCCTGGCATTCCCCGCAAATCTCCACCAGGCTAGCGGCAGCAGCACATAGCAAACACCTGGTGGAACAGCACAAAGGTATCTTAGTAGCCATTTTCAAACAACTGTATATATTAAAGCTCCTTTGTACAAGAACATACAGTGCTCCTAGCAACCATTTTAAAAGCCATAAACAGACTGTTTGGAGAAGCAAGATTGTGATAACGTACTAAAGGGGGAACGTCGTAAACGGTAGTTGCTTCTTAAAGAAGAAGTTTCACTCCAAAGTCAAATGTCTTCTAGTTTTTTCTTTTTAATATTATCTATATGGCATTTTTATACAGATTTAAAGTAACATTAATTTGCACACTACAACACAGTATGCCGAAAGGTTTTTTGTTGCACTGGGTTTTATACTGACTGTGACTGTCAACATAACAAAGCTTGGATACAAATGTGACTTTTTGGCAAAAATTATTTTCTCAACACTAAGAAGGAATTGAAACTTTTGTTTCAGAATACTTCCAGAGGGCCAGACTGTTAAATCTTGTTTAATATGTAAATGGTTTGGCTTAGTGACAGTGATGCTATGATAAAGTGATGTTCTGAATGGTGCAAAATAAATTGTGTACTAATTTGATTCACGTGGTCATTCATAATTTAACCCTAAAACTGTACAATTCCTTGATGGAAGGATGGTAAGCTATAGTAATTATTTGTTACAACATAAATACTATACACCACAAATACACTTCCAGTATCCATATTGCACACAATGGCACAACATTTGGCAAACGCTATTTTCTTATGAAATATAGAGTTTGAGTGTCAGGGTATTTATCAATTGTCAGAGAATTACAGAGTTTTTTTCTATGTGGAAGTATACAATAAATGTATCCTAGACTGATTGGCTATTTCTTCAACAAAGTAGTCGTGCAACTCTTCTAGGAATGCATACACCTGGGGCAGATTTACTCACAAAGCCGGATTTCCAACTTCAAACTGAGGTAGCTCAAATCTTAATGGATTTGGGTTGAGCACTTCAGGACATAGCAGCATCTGACTTCCTGCTGCTGCAGCCAAAGTCCCACCTCATTTACCCGATTCCCCAGAGATCAGATGATAGTCCAAACTAATCTGCCATAGGCTCTAAGGATAGATCATGGCTGATTCAACTTAAAACTCTTGCTTAGACTTTCTCCCGTCTCTCTCTGTCGCAGTCTATTACTCTACTTGTGGTGATATTTGTTCTAGCTATTTTGGCTGAATTGGCTGAATTATCAAGGGAGACACTTAGGGCAGAGATTGTCAGAGGGTCTGCTGCAGTTCATCTAAATCTCTGGGGTAAATATTTACACAGTATGGATTGCATCTATCTTTCTGTAATAATCACTTATAATGTTTGGTTGAGGTAATATTTGTAGGAATTTGTGACTGTATTTTAAAAGGAAATGAAATGATAGGATCCCCATATGCTCCTTCACTTCAATCCAAGTCTTTTTCCTGAGCTTAGAGCATTTGGCTTTTCACCTCTGTCATAATTCATAGTGTGTTTTACTTTAAGTCACTGGATAAAGTTAACATTAAACAAGATTGTTTGATTTGTACGAGCCTGCATTACTGTTGGTCCTGATCTATCATGGGGTTGTAAACTTTCTGCAAGGGTGCCTGAGGTACTTTAATGTATGCAGTCTAGATAAAGTCATCTAAAAAGAGAAGTTTACACAAAGCTAAATGATAAAAACTAATTATTATTTCACTTTGGTGCCATTCGAATTTATAAAACATGAAATACGGAATTCCAATTACTTTTGACCTTTAATGTTGTTTCTTAGCTCTACGGCTTACAGAACTTGTCATAAAAAATTAAGGGCAGATCTATTTTATTGTTGTTTTGTTTTCTAAAAAAAAAAAGAATATTAGGATTACAAACGTAGTTTTTAACAGCGATGGAAATATTTCATTTTTTTAGATACAAATCAGAAAACTTTGCCGTGCATTTGTAATCAGCCCCTGAGACGATGCTTTTACATGCACCCAGGGTTGTAGTTATATTCATAGGACTGTTTTACGACATTTTCTTAGACACTAGTGGCCTTTAGTGAACAGTAAAACGGCAGGAACAGGGCAAAGAGAGACGAGGAATATATTCAGCAAATGGCCCCTAAATTCATGACAACCATGTTGAAGACTACAGCCTCTGGACATGGTGCTCTACTAGTGTTGGGCTCTACTTGCTTTGATTATATACAGACAAACATTTTTGCTTCTTTTCAAAACAGCTTAAGCTTTGCTGTGATGTAAAAAAAAGCATGAAGAGTTTGTGACAATACACTTAAAGACCTCTATACTACACTAGCATTTTGCTGCCAACTGTTCAAAATGAATAAATATAAGAAAAAAACCATCATGTTGCTAGATTAGTCCTATGAAGGACTTGCAACCTGGTTAACATCTAACCTAACTCTTCACCAATGACTGCTTGAGATAGACAACAGCCGACCAGTGAACCCGTTCAGACCAGCAGGCGTAGGGAATGCTAAACAAAAATACATTAAAAGCCCTTTTCTAAAGCTGATCACGGAGTAATGAGCAATACAACAGTGTCTTATGAATTAAATGTGTGACTTGGAAACACACTTTGTTTACCTTTTAACAGAATATGTCAAGTTATGAACAGAAATGTTCAGTTTTTATTTCTCTATTCTATATTAAAGACTAATTAAACTACTACTTCTTAAATAAAGCAGTTAAGAAGTATTGAACATTGGTTTTGTGAAAGGAGTAATCAATGCTCTTAGTGAAAAACATTCTATTTTAGCAATCCTTAATGTTAAGGTAATGTCAAAGTGATGTTCCAAAAAGGGATCTCTTAACTATAACAATTACCGCATAAGTAAAGTGCAATATGTTTGGTTGATTCCAATCAAATCCTAAAAATACATGAATTAAATTAAATTGCATCTTAAATGTCATTTGTCATTTAATGCCACTGTGAAATTTGTCATTTAATGCCACCGTGAAAACAAGTAAATTGTATTGATTAAATCATGTCCATGACTGTAAGAAAAAAAAAGAAAAAATGACTTTTTACCCAAAAATATGGCAGCTAAATTAAACCTGTCATGTCAGTTCAGAAGACATACGATGTGAGAAATCAGACTAAGAAATTCAGACAATTAAAGGTTCCAACTGTTCTTATTTTTTTCCACAATTTTTCCTTATTGTTTTTAAAGGTATTGTTCCTATTTTTCTAAAGAATACAGTGTTAGCTGTGGATGACATTTCAAACACTCTAACACCCTTTTTACTTAGCAGATCTGTATCATGTTTCCAAATATCTAAATGTTACTCTGTTTTTGATATCATGTACAGTAAATTAAAAACAAACGTTTTTGGGCAAAAAAACCTTTCAGTAATCATTCCAAAGGTCAGCATTTGACTCTAAGAGTCAAAAACTAACAACTACAGTTATAATTGCATATATATGAGTAATGAATAGGCATTTTCAAAAAGCCTTCATATCATATATTCATATTAACTGTTATGCAGGTATTAAAAGGACTTTATTCATTTTTTTGGACTAATGTAATATTGTGATATTCCCTGTCTTATTTCAATTACTTGTAACTTAAATATCATCATAATTAAGAAAAATAAAGGTTTAAATACATCATTCTGTTTGTAATTATCCTATGTTTGATGTTCTACTGAAATAAATGTGCGTTTAAAAATCAAATATATAACAAGCATGTATTCCTATTGAATTGTATGGGTATAATATTTTTAAAATGTATCTGTTGGTAGTTTAAAATGGAATGATGGTAAATTACATAAAACTGATGAATAATTGTGAGAAAAGTTAAGCATTGTGTCTTTTATAGATTAATACCTTGTTTGTGATGAAAAAAAAAGTAGATAAAGATAAAAACTGATTAATAAGTGAAGCTATCTCTTTAGATATCCAGCTTGCTGCAGCAGCTTATTCACAGTTTAAAAAAAAAGGTGTTGCATTAATAGCAATGATGGTTGGGACATATTTAGATTCAGAATGATAATTTTCCAAAAGACATTTATTTTTCATGGTAGCAAAAGATTGTAGCAGCCTGTTTTCGGCTGGGGGGGAATGCCTGTTGCTGTATTAATACAGCTTTGGAAAACTACTGTGAATTAAACGCTTTTCTGACATCACAATACATATCCTAAACAGAACCTAATCTAAAGGTATTTAAGCATTTACATTATAAGTCATCTAAAAAATAGCCAAATATACATACATTTCTTATTCTACTTATGTATTTACATTTATTTATGTTTAGTTTACAATAGAGTTTCTCTTGGTTTCTTCTATTCCCCCTTTTACTCATCAAAACCCTAGTTCACCAAAGTGAGCCAATTAAAAATCGATTGTAATACAACACAATAAAGACCTAACCAATATTAAGATGTTAGATCTCTGCCATAAAACTAAACGTGAGTTGTTTTTATGCGATAATCATGATAATTCCAGTCTCCGAAGTATAAAAATAGCTGTTTTGCAACTTTAAGAGATCCAAAGCAGCAGCTGAATTCGGAAAAGAAATACAATACAAGAGTGTATACAGTCTTAGAAAATTCAGACAAATCCACGCAATACGATAGCAAAATGAGGTAACTTGAGCTCAACGATTAGTCTTTAAATGTCACACCATCTGCCTTAAGCAACTGGTTGAGGCTCATTATATTACCATCAATAAAGCTCACTTCATTCAGACAGTGTTGTTTTTCTTTGCAAAACAAACTCTCTGCCCAGCTTTTATTGAGCCATTTAAAATGTCAGCCTGATTTTCACATCTCTTTAAAAAGATGGGAGCGGTAATGAGTATTTCTGGGAAAGTTGAATATTTTCATCACAGTCCATAGTTCAGTTTGGATCTTTACTTTTACTTCATCTGGGCAATACCTTTTCCAGTTACAGTATCTGACCATGTATGACATACAAAGGTCATCCATTTTTGCTTTGGAAAATCTGCATATTGAAAGGAGACATCATAACAATTGTAATCAGTCCATAGACAATTCTAAAAAACTTTTGGTGTACATGTATACCCTCTAGGTAACTGGAGCTCTATTAAGATTTATCTGGATTGTCTAGTTTGGATCATATGAGCCTTGAGCTGGTAAAAAAGTTAATAACATAACTATAACAGATCCACATCACCATAGATCAGTGGGTATTTCCCAAAAACCTGCAAGCATATTTTGAAACATTTACAATGTATGCACTCGCTGCCTTAAACTCCCTGATTCGTTCTTCAATCCAAACTTCTCCCATGTATAATTTCACCAAAATATCAAGACAGCGAATGAGCAACTTCCACTTGAATCTGAACTATTAGTTTCAGTTGGGTTCATGTAATGACATTTTGTAAGGAAATTTGGTTAAAATTATTTGGGATTAATTACAGTTCCTGTTGTGTCTTACAGTGTTTAGAAACACTGTAGGTCCAATTACACACCATAAATGATCACTGCAGCACTGGGATTGTAAACTGTGCCTGCTTTAGGAGCTGAAACAATCAATCAATCAATCAAATCAAATCAAAAATACTTTATTTATCCCAAAGGTAAATTAAGTTGGGCCAGTTTGAAAGAATTTAGATATTTAAAAGTATTCATGTTCCTAAAATCAGTTATGTTAAAATACCTATTTTTTTGACATCCCCTAGTTTGACTGTGACAATTGCCCTGATCAGAACTAACATTGTCTCTGGTATTTGATCACTGGCACCACACATCAATTTTAAATGCAAAGCTTCGTTTCATCACATTGCAGTATTCTACAGCATACATAGGGCTAAGCTATGAAGTTGAATTGTCAAGAGATAACCATCCGATGATGAGTGAGATGAGGTGGTGAGCGACCGAGCTGATATAATGAAATCACAAAAAAGCTCACCCAGGAAATTCATGGCGACTGGTTTCACTGTGGAACTGAGGTATTTAGCAGTGCCAAAGCTGAAGAAAGAATGAGAATCCACCCTGAGTTCTTAAAGACTCTGGATTTTATGCAACACATGTAGGTGGTCCCGTACACTACTGGATCTTTTTGAAGATCAGTTTTTTATAATTTTTTATTAAATCTTAACAACAGTTTGGGATAAACTTTAGTCCTTTGCCAGAAATGTTATTGAAAAAAAGAGAATGTTGTTTACAACCTATCACTTGCTTTTGGGCTGATATATATATATATATATATATATATATATATATATATATATATATATATATATAAATATGTATATAAATATGTATATATTACATTCTTTAGCTAGTTTGACAAATGCTTCAATTATCTGAAAATATGAGTTACAATATGACAGGCCTATTAAGTCTGTTAGCTATCTGCTAAGAATAACATATTCCAGAGTCTATGCATGAAAGACAGAAAGCGCAAGTCAGGAGAAGGCAGCCACCTCGATTTCTAACATTTTTGCAGTGATTGCTTTTTCAGAAGAGGTGAGAGTTTAGTTACATACAGTAAGCATGCTGCTATAAATAGATAGAGAATTAGCTGTGCAAGGATTACTTTCATCTATCTATCTATCTATCTATCTATCTATCTATCTATCTATCTATCTATCTATCTATCTATCTATCTATCTATCTATCTATCTATCTATCTATCTATCTATCTATCTATCTATCTATCTATCTATATATCTCTCTCTCTCTCTCTCTCTCTCTCTCTCTCTCTCTCTCTCTCTCTCTCTCTCTCTCTCTCTCTCTCTCTCTCTCTCTCTCTCTCTCTCTCTATCTATCTATCTATCTATCTATCTATCTATCTATCTATCTATCTATCTATCTGTTGGTCATTGGCAGAGAGCCTTGGTATACCCTGGACTGGTCACCATTCTGAGCTATGTAGATTAATTTATACTAACAGTGTTTGCCAGAAATGACAAAAGAATATATATTTCTTATTTATTTTCTGCCAGGCTTTAAGAAATCAAGAGACAGGCCATGCTGACAGTTTCTGCTGCCACAGAGAGGCTATAGGACCTTATTAATCTGCAACATATCATGCCGCGAGAAACTAATTATATTAAATATCAGTGTTAGTCTTTATGTAGTGGGTCATATATATGTACAAACCTCTAATGGAATGTGTGATGTAAAGAGACCATGACGAATCCATAATCCATAATCCTAAAGTTTCAGTTTATTGGTGTGCATACTTGTACCACAATGTGCGGGTTGTGTTTTTAGACATCTCTCCATTTTTATTTGAATTGTGCAGGATTAGTTTCACTAAAGATCAAAACAGGCTAGAATAAATTAATCAAAAATGGTTTAAATAAACCCTGGGTTCTGTACAACTTTGTAAGTGGACTGTATGTATGTACCAATTGTTGCTATACTGTTTCTTTCCTCGCAAAACTTCATGTTTTTTTTCTCACTGTCTTTTCTGAAGGGGAAAAAACTGAACAACATACAATGGTAAAGCGCTATATGTTTCAATAACAGCCTCCGGATATCCATTGTTTTTGTCCTTTTTTTTAAAACCCTCTGGTCAAACAGTGCTTAGGCATGTGTTGTTTTGTCTGTCTCCATTTAATTCAGAAGTTGCTACTTTAATAACTACAGCCGCCTGTTCACTCCAAAGCCCTTGGGCCATTCTGCCAACTGAGCCACCCTATAATAGATTGTACTGATCTATGGCTGCTCCACTGTCTACTCCAGACAAAGCTGGATGGGGAACAAGTTGTGTTTCGGTAGACAAAGGGTGTTTATTTTCACAGCTTGAAGCTCATGATACTCTGTAAGTTAATGCAAGTTTTGGACAAAGAACTCTCAGAAATGCCTGATAATAATTAAGGTCAAAAGCTTGCTTCATTGGCAATTAAATACTGCATTTGGACAAAATGGTATGTTTTAAACAAATATATCTTCAAAATGTAAAGAAAAATTTTTTTTATTTTATTTTATTTTTTTCACCAAACATAAAACTGGCATTAAGTGAGTTTGGTGACTCCTTGAGGCTTACTGGGGAGCTCTTCCTGAGTATATATAACTTTATTATCTCTGTTGGCATTTAAAGGTTGCTTAAGTAACCTTCTGGCAACTGGAAATCTGCCCAAAATGATTCATAGGTGGGTAGAGTACCCAAAAGTTATACTATAGTAAGACTAGCAGTTCTTCCAGGTTGTTTTTGTCACGAAACGCTGTGTTGTTGTGGACCCAGATGCAGAAGACGGAGACGGCGTTGGATGAGATGAGGATTTTATTGCAGGTTTGGATGATGAAACAGGAAGGCAGAACAGCAACAGAACACAGAGATCTAATGCTGGCGTGGCATGTAGAGGTGTAGCAGAACAGAGAACGGCAGACTGGAGACGAGGAACTAAGAAAACTCGGAAGGAACACTGGAGATAACGAGGAGGACAGCAAGGACACTGAGCAGGGAGGAACCTAACGTGGATGATCGAGTGGTGAGTGGTTAGGAGAACCAGGTATATAAGCTGGGAGGATGAAAAGTGGAACAAAGGAAGTAATTACACAGCAGAGTGATTACAGAAGTGTGTGGTTAAGAGAGAAGCCAAGGCAGAGAGAAAATGTCAACAGGAAACAAGTGGGAAATGTAAACAACGGGAGAAGGAAAATACAGAAAAAATTAATGGGTATCAGTCAGAACTACTAGGCATACAAAGGAAGGCACTAAAAACTAAATGGTAAAACTAAGGGGTAAAAATAGAATATATCAAAATATACTGAGAAAATAACTAGAAGCAATAACTAGGGAAACACTAACCACCAACAAACACAGACCATGACAGTTTTACCAAGACATTACTTAAGTAAAAGTATATACAGAATAAGGCTACTTGAGTAGCCTTATTCTGTAATAAGGCTACTCAAGTAGTTATTAACTGATCATAGCATTTGATTAAATATTCTAAAACTCCTGAAGTCCCGCATTTAAATTTTTTTTAGGGTTATATATTTGAATGCCTACTGTAATACTTGCAGTGGGTAGTGAATATATGTTAGAACAGGGTAAAGTACTTTCTTGCAACAACATGTAGTGTTTACACAAGCTGTCGATCTGAACATGAGAAATCAGGCTCAGTGGATACAAGATAATAATAAACCAATAAAACGGTATCATAAACTGTAGGTTCATGTCTAGTGTATTTTTGGTTGAATTGTTTTGTGTAATAAAGATAAACTGTGCCACAATGGAAAATGAACTTCCTATGTGTGTCGGCCATTTCACGCCTGTTAATGTTTGTAACTTTCATGCCTAGGTAAAAAATAAAACCATACACCACATGAAATATGCTAGTTAAGCCTACATTTATTCCTGCTAAGAGTTCATTTTGTAAGGAATTTTGGTTAAAATAGTTTAAATTGGTTGTGTCCTACAGTGTTTAACAACATTCAGTTGGCCAATTGGATACCAAAACTGAAGAGGAAGAAAAAAAGTGTTGCTGATTGTTTTTTTTTTTTTAAACTAATTTAATTACCATGTAAAAAAAGAATCTGCTCCATATTTAACTTTTTTTGTATCGCTTTATTGTTTTGTAGCAGATGAACCCGTCTGCTGATGGTGGTTAGTCGTCTGTTTCTGCAGCAGTGGGATTATAAACTCTGCCTTCTTTAGGAGCTGAATGGCCAAGTTTGAAACAAATTAGATGAAATAATTATTTTTTAAATAATTCCTGTTCCTACAATCAGTTAATTTAAAATAACTTTTATTTTGACAACCCTAGTTTGACTTTGATGAATGCACTGGTCAGAACCAACATTGTCTCTAATATTTGTTCTAGACATCAATTTGAAATGCCAAGTCAAGTCTGCCCAAAACATTACAGGTAAAAGTAAAAAATTATATATTGTAAAAAAGGTACTCTAGGAGTGATTCACTGATCATTTAACATTTGATTAAATATTTTAAAACTCCTGAGATCAACAAAGAATGTAAAAATTTAAAATGTTTTAAAACTAAACAAACAAACAAACAAAAATTATATAAAAAAAAAAATTACTAAATAACTGATTGACTCAGAAGTCCCACATTTAATAATTTTTTTAAGAGTAAAACTTATGAATAACTACTGCAATATACACACAGTGGGTAGTGGATATATGTTAGAAAAGGGGACTAATACTTCCAGTGACAACTTATGGTGTTTACACAAGCTGTTTATCTGAACATGAGACATAAGGCTCAGTGGACACAAGATAATATTAAACCAGTAAAACTTTTCTCTAAACACACATGTCACTTTATCATAAACTGTAGGTTTGTGTCTTGGGCATTTTCCGGTTTCTTTTTGTTCAGGGAACTTACTTACAGAGAGTATCTCAAGTAAGATTGGCAATTCTTCATAATTATTAATATTATTTAAGTAAAAGTAAAAATGTATGAGCTCAAAAAACTACTCCTAAAAGTATATTTCCCAAAGAGATACCCAAAGACCCAAGTAGATTTATCTGGGTAAATAAAACTAGGTACTACTCACCTCTGACTTCGGTTGGGTTAGGGATTCAATTTAGAATCTAAAATATCTTTATCTGCTTTGTGTATTTCTTTTGTAGTATATTTTACATATGTGTAACTCAAGTCTTTTGTGTTATTCCCAAGTGATTATTATATGTATTCATTTACAAGTATGAATTCGTACCAATATCGCTTCAGAAACTATTACAGAAACTAATCTTGTCCTTAGTTCCTGTGATATGGAAGCCTATATTTATTCAGCCCACAAGATTGTTTTATTTGCTTTTTTATTGATATACTATGAAAGTTATCTGATTGAAAGCCATTTTCAATTTGGAAAAGGAAGAGTGCCATTTGCGTGTCCGGTGACATCCAAGTGTGGGCTGTCAAAGATTGGCTGTGTCTAGTGTTCTTAAAAATCAAGTGATATTGGATTTAACTTAAGAACATTATATTTTTTAGAGAATCCTTTAATCCTTTATTTTGAAGTCCATCTCTGCGTGAAGTGATATAATGAAGGAGACAAGCTCACAGGATTCTTTTTTTCCACCCAGTTGAAACGTATTTCATATTCTTTAGTCATAATAAAAATGGACAACAGCAGTGAAGTACATTCATACAGGTTTTACATTTTTTAACCATCGTTATTTATTGCAGTTGGTTTTGAGTGGCATTGCGGAACATTTGATTTTCTCTGTCATCTGCAGGTTCTGAACGTCTAGTAGTAATTGCACGAAAGAGTCACTAGAAAGTTTGTTAAAGACAACCTCAAATAAAAACTATAGATAAAATCTTGTTTTGTTTAAATAAACTGTAGTTCAGTTAGCGTGAGACATGTTTAGTTATCATGTGTTTGGGGTAAAGTTACTATAACCTACTCAGTGGGTGAAGTTAAACTGGAAGGTTTTTAAAGCTGAAGTTAATTTGCACATAAACTGTCATAGGGTGGGTCTAAAGATGTATACTAATTTTTAGTTTAGCATAACTTTCAAACACTTTGTATTGTTGTTTTTATTTCTATTAATATATTAACAATATAAATAAAAATAAAAAACATCAGTCCATTGACTGCGATATAAATGAGAAATAACAATGTTTTCCATCAGGTTTCAGAATCCTATATGCAAAATAAAATGGTATCATGTTAGCCATCTTTTAAAATACTTGCTGACTGCATATGCAATTGCATAACTAGTTCACTTGACTGATAAAAACAGCCACACAGTCATTTCTTTGGACTGTAGGAGGAAACTGGAGTACCCAGATGGACTTCAGACAGTACTGCAGAATACATGCAAACTCTGTGCGGAAAATCTCTACGCCGGGACTACAATCCGAAGACTTTCTTCTTGCAGGACATCTACACTGACAACTAACATTCACAAGGTCATTGGTAATATGAATTTCTGCTATGGCGTTTTGCATGTAATCCAAATATTTTATTCTTGGTCACATCTGGCCAAAGCACCTTCATCAGCATATTTGCTATGTTATTACATGGCTATTGGGAAACTGCACACAGTAGCTTTCCTTTAACTATTCCATAAAGCTGTGATTTTCGCATAAAGGTGTACTTCGTGAGGTGCACTGATATGCCTCCAGAGTTGTAAAGTTTCCTTGATTTATTCTCTTGTACTTTTGAGTCCTAATGATGACAATTGTTCACTGATCCTCTAATGAACCTCTCTGGATTTCATAACAGAGGCGCACCTATACTGATGTTTAATTATTCAAGGGGGACTGTTTGCCGATACAGTTAGAGTAGGTTATCATAACGTCATGGTCGTGGCATTGTGTTCAGTAGATGTTTGTATTCTAACAGGATGGCAAAATTAAGAAGCACCCTTAGCTCAAGCACTTTGGATAAAATGTAGCCATTGGGCTATTCCTGGCATATTTACATTGGTGTGTTTTGCAATAATATTAACTCTGCAATTGAAACAAACAATGTCAGTCATAAAAAGAGTGCATATATTTTAATTTTTCTTAGGATAGTGTAAAACTTATTGTAAAGTTTTATCAAATGTACTTGATGCTTTGTTTCCAATTAGAAAATATATAAATATATGCCTCATCCTATTATTATATTCTTTGCATGTACGTATATGTATTTATAGCATCAACACTATTTGTTATCAGTTTTAGTTTATTTTTTATTTTTTGTTTTTACACCATGTTTGCACTGGTTATGTAATTCATAGTTTCTGTTATACCTGGCAACTGTTGTTGATAATAAAGAGACACAAAGAGCCAGAACACCTCAGGAAACAAAACACATCAGTGAGCTGTTATAACAGTCACAGTCACAGTCTTGGTCAAACTTCTCCAATGAAATGCTCGAATTTTTTATTACATATATCTTAAGTGGACTAGTATGGTAAGTGTTTATGTATTAATGCGGAATTATGTTAGATATCGAACTTGCAGATTCCCTTTCAGAGACTGAACAACCAGTAATGTGCTATATGTTTTACACAGGCTTCTCAGAGATTCATCAGCATGCCATTTCTTCCGACTGAGTGGTACAAAAATAACTAAATAAATCAAATCTGCCGCAACCTGTAACAAACTGATACAGTAGGTCTTTCTTAAAAAAAATATGCATAAATAAAATAAATAATTTTTTTAATATGATCTCTTCTGCTTCAACCAAATATGTCCTAGTACAGTTTTAAATAAATTAGATATAGAAACTTTAATTTCTAATATGCAGCACATTTATAAGACAATGAAACATCCGTGTCAGCTTTGCACACGTGCACTTCCACTTGCGCCGACAAGAAAGGTATGTGAAAAGCCTCTTTTGCTATTCATCTACAAAGCTGTACTTTTGAATCTACATTTTGTGACCAATGCTGTTGTCTTCTTTGCACTCTGTGTATGAGGGGACCTCCTACCAAATGGCCCCTCGGGATGTACGTCACGCAACAAAGTACCGTAGCTGACTGCAGAGCGCCAGTTAATTGAAGCACAAGCTTAATGGTCCAATGAGAAACTATAAAAACTGAACATTTTCATAAATTGATTAAACCCTCCTGGTCGCCCAGGACAGGATGTACACAGTGTACATCTCTGGGCAAAAGAGCAGGTTTGTGCAAAAAAATATAAAATCTTAGGATAAACAACTTGATTATCAATTGATTATCGTTTTCTTGAAAGTATACAATCCAACAAACCGGTTAGGTACAATTAAGCTTGTGGTGGCAATTACGTGGTGGCATAAGTATATTTTAAGGGGTTTAACTAATAAAAATCACTTTAGTTGTGCAATGTGAATGTTTAATACATTTTATCTTACTTTTACTTTCACTCTTTTTACTTTGCCAATATAAAATAGTCCAAAAACCTGGTAGTCAACATTCCATTTCTATTTCGTATTTTCTATTCAGATAATAATGCATCATAACACACGTTACTGTATCTTACTAATTCACTCGGAATAGATCGACAAACATTGTACCGCAGAAATAGGGACTGGCAGGGTTTAATGTCAGTTCCTTCATATTATGAAGACCTCAGCATCTGAAAGACAGACATCTCTCCCTAGCGTCTGGAGGTAGGTTTTATGCGAGAGCCCAAGGTTTGTATCAACTTGCTTCTATATACATCTAACGCTAGTCAAATCTTCTGAAGAAGTCCTGACAGTAATTTCAAAAGAATAAAATATTAAAACAACAGTTTTTCCTTTTTTTTTCCCTTAGCTTTTGGTGCCGTCTGTTTTAAAACCCCTCTCACCGTCTAAAGCAGCTCGGATCCTACGATGCCAAAGTGGAGGCTGGTTGGTGTGGACTATTTAGTCTCTGTTTTTATTTTAATTTTTGTTTATTTAAAAAAAAACACACAACAGCATGATGTTTTAGTGACATTGAGAATGTTCAAGAGGGACGCACAAATATAGGGAAGAAACTTTAAAGTGTTTTATTGATGTTATTCAGTGAAACCATCCTGATTTTATTAGTTTTGTGTGTCTTATTAAATGTAAATGTGAATTAAATATTTAATTAATCAGCTTTAATCAATTTTAAACTGCAAAATTTGTAAAATAAAGTCATAAAATTAATTCATAAATATATTGTCCCCTTCACTGGTAAACTACGCTGTGACTATTGATTCTAATTCTAACTTTGCATTAATTGCCCTTCTTTAACACTTTTTACCCTTTCGGTTTGCCATAAAGTGACAATAAACAGCTTTGAGCACTTACAGTTTTAAAATTCATGTCTTTGATGTAAGGAGATTTTTGTTGGTTATGCTTGCATGTGCTATTGACTGATAAAGAATTCATCAAATTGAAATCTATCCTGTTCAGTCCTCAAACGTCCTGCGGTTAATGGGATACATCCTGACAGAGTCCAATGCTTGTTAGGTTATGAGATACACTTCTTTTCGGCTGCTCCTCCTTTCCTGCATCTCTCCCAGTGGAAAACATACGAATGCCAACAAGCCGCCAGGTGGAATAAAGCTATGAGACCACACTAGCGGAGGTAACACTGTGGAGGTATACCGTTTATACTAGTGGGAGTTATTGCATGTTGCTGTGTTTTAAGTGAACCATTAACACTTTTGCACAAATAGCAGCAAAGAAAACAGCACGCTGCTGCCTGCCGATGAGTTTGTGGTTCACAGTCCCTGTGTATGTGCCAACTCCGCCCCGGTGACCGCTTGCGGGGCCTCCTCTGAGGGGCAGTGTGGCCCTAAGGTCTCTTTGTCTCTGCGTCCTTGACAGGATCTGCTTTGGCGTAGGCTGTTGCCAGCCACAGCCTCCAGACTTGTCACTGCAACTCCCTGAGGCTTCTGCATTGTGGCTGCTGGACAGCTCCCCTGGGACCGCCCTCTGCTCATCTCTGGGTTGGGGTGTGGGTGGGTTTGCGATTGTTCTGGTGGTGGGCTTCCAGAGTTTTCTTCTGGGGGGTCCTTTCAATATATGTGGCTTTGTTCTCCCCTGAGGGTGGGATCTTTTTCTCCACACCCCCGCAATGAAACATTGTAAACATTGGGGAAACTTTTTATACATAAGCACACTTATTCCCACACTGGTGTATAATTTCAGGTGCTCTCAGATACTCTATACTTTTGGTTGTAGTTTCTACTAAATACATCTTGTATTTACTACTACAGCAATTGTTGCATATGCATATGTTTTAATTTTTTGTCTTTTTCCCTTTTTTTTCTGGTGCACAGGCAGATTTCTAGGGTGTTGTTTTGTGTCCTATATACGGTTACTATGAAATAACATTTCAACCTACTAACAGATGCTCATCCAACTAAAATCACATACTGGGTAAGGAGAGCACTGTTCAGAAGCAGACAATAGGCCTGTGGAATTTCTAAAAAGCAAATCCGTTCAGGTGGGCAAATCAACAGACAGGAGTTCTACCAGCTATACACTCTATAAATGTGGACTTTTTTTAAAAGTGGCAACATAAATACTGTAGATGACAGTTAATCACAATAAGCCTTTTTGCAATATGCCACAAATAATGTAGAGGCACAGCGGACATATGTAAAAAGTGATCAGCTCCATCTGACACTGAAAAGATGGAGAACCAAACCTACTATGTCCATGGTAAAACATTGTGATTGACGCATTATACTGTGGGAGCATGCCACAGGAAGATAGTAATGTTGTTTGAGCAAAAACCAAGAAAAACACACAAAAAAATCCCAGTTTATGATGAAAAGGGTATTTTTGTTTTTTATTGCAAAATATACTCGCTCAAATCCGGAAGAAACTGCTCCATACTTTAAATACCAGTTTTGGATGTCTTACAATTCTAAACCTTGTGTTCTAACTTGTTTCCTAATACTTCTCTCCTACTTTACAGCTGCTTAACACTCCAGACTTAATCCGTTTCAAATGCATTTGTAAATGTTTATGGCATTGCATATGACATTGTTGTCAATAATGTTTAATTTTTATAAGTTCTCATCAAACGCAGACAAAAGAAGATTTTAACAGTTTGTTGATGGATAGTTTTATCATTTTGAAAACATTGAAATGGCCTAAAATAAATAGAAGATTGACACCCCTGTTCTAACCTGGTGACTGGGGCGTGGGCTCATTGCTAAGTAATGTTAATGAACAGCCTGGGTATTAATTCAAGCTTTTGGATATGGATGGTGGAATTCTACACAAGCTTTGGGACCTTTGTTGTGAGTCACATTGACAGACACAATCACAGCTAAAGTGCTTTGTTGAAAAAAAAAAAGTTTTTAGTTTTTTCTGTTTGATGTATAGACCTGAGTGGATCCTTTAACAAACACCCACCCCCTTGGGATGATACAAGAAAAAAAGTCCAAAGACTTGAAGAGGAACCATTTTTTTCTTGTGGTTTTAATGGATTCACTTGAAGTTGAGACAACAACAACAACAGCAGCATTTCTGCAAGTTGCATCACTCAAAGGGATAATGTAGAGTTCACAAAGTCTCATGCTAAAACTAAACAAGGTTGCGCCATTGTCACATAGTTAAGATGAATTTGACATTGTGTGTGTTGGGAAAACAATATTGTGAACAGGAATGGATGCATTACCTTGAGATTATGTTGAAAAATGTAAATTGCTATCATTGTAAAATTATAAAAAATATTACTTAAAACACATTTTATTCAAATATTCTCTATTTCCCACTACATAGTGATGTTTGGATACTCTTGATCCCTAAGTATACAGTAAGGCTTATTTTTAGAGCAAAAAACGTAAGCAAATTTAAACCTAAACAAAGGCCTTAGCTCATCCTTGAACGTACCTATGCACCACTTATCTGTTCGGGTTCAACATAGGAAAAGAAGTAGAAAAAGATCAAAACTCACAACAACCAAAAATCTAAATAAAGATCTGTTGAAAAAATTACAGAACCTTGCAGGACTACTAAATCCTCCTGACTTTTTACCCCTTTCAAAGAAACACAACCTAGAATTTTTATTCCTTCATTTAGCAAATGCTTTTATCTAAAGTGACTTCGAAGTAACTACATGTGAGACTCAGTACCTGAAGTGCCCCTGGAATACACATTATGTGCCATTTAAAAAACAATACACGTGGAAAAAGTACAGAGGTGAAAATGGAGTACAGATTAAGTGGGCTTTGGTGGTAAAAGTGTAGGCAAAGGTAGAGATGGTCAAAGCAGACAATATTTATAAGAGCAACACAGTTGTTGGGAATAGTCATGAGTCTGTGTGAATGGTGAGAGTGCAGACCCTACTATCATTCAATAGGCATGCATAATTTACATTGTGGTGTAGTGAAGTGACAAATGTCTATTTTTGGTGCCTCTAACATTAGATATGTTAGGATATTGTGAACCTGTTCAAGAGGTTTTATAATTAATTGGCATCCTATAATATTTATAAATGCACAACAAATTAATTAAACCCTGACATTTGAGATCATTCTGTCATAAACCAAGCATTTCCTATATGGCTGCATTGCCTATTACATAAATAACATAACATTTTCCCCAGTTTTACTGTACCTGTCACAACATCGGTATGCTCTTGAGACATGTGCTGGCTCTGGTGAACCCAGTCACCATTACACTTGAAGAAGATTTGGAGAGCAGGCCGGGCCTGACACCTGAGCTTGACAGGATTACTCTTGATAATGTAGGCATCAACAGGCTCCTCCAAGAAGCGGGGCAGTGTCCCAGACTGGCCATGTTGTAGGGCTTCACCTCTTTGACCTGAAGAAAACAAAATGCAGAGAATAGAGGAGTTAAAGAGAATTATATAGAAAAGGCATCAGATGTTTACTTGTTATATGGCAGAAAAAAAGAACCTGATTCAAACATTGTGGTTTCTCTGAAAAGCCAACAAAATGTTATATTTTGATTCAACAGTAATAAAGTCCAGTATTTAACTCCTTCTTAGCTCTATAATGATATCCAGGCTACATCCTTTGCTTACTCAAGTATGCTATTCTGGAGTTCAGTTGTGAAAAAAGGTTTTCAGAGTGATTAAATGTGGAAGTATGTATTGAGCTTATTAATTAAATACATATGTTGCAATTTAGAATTTTAGAACCTCATTAAAAGTTAGTGTTTTATCGTTTTTTTTGAAAAACTTTTTGAGATAAAATGTATGTTTATTAAACAAAGAAGATAATTCTAGAGAGATCTAGTAAAGATTTAGAGCGACTACTAAAACTTAGAGCAGAGTTTTGTAGGTGTACATTGTAACTTCCTATATTAAAGTATTAGTATAGATGCTACATGACCAAGAGGTGCAAAAAAATTCCATAAACAAACCAATTCTTTCCAGTATTTTCTCCACCAGTAGAAAAAGTGAAAAACAATTATGCTTGAGGCTGATTGATTTAAAATAGATCTTGTACTTCAACATGTAAATGAAAAACTAAAACTCCTAATTACGTCTTGCAGATGAAGAACACTAAGGTCTGGCTTTACATCTGTGTTATAAGCAATGTGCTAAGAAGCATACATTAGCTGTGGTATCAGAGCGCATTAGTCATGCAGTTAAAAAGATTTGCACTTCTGTGAGACCATGATACACGCTAATTAGAGGCAACAACTCTTATTTCTGCAGATTTTAGAAGTATGTCTAAAAGTACGGTTTAACTATGGAAGATTAAAATGTGCACCAACTGATTTTTTATGTATGAAAGTATGAGTTACATTTATACTAAAAGCAATAAAATGTCTGGATGATATTAAATTCTGGATTACACATTGAATTTTCATTGTGTATCTATGTTGTATCTATGTCTTCTGCTAACTATTCAATCTACATTTTCCTATTTTTGTCTATCCATAATTTATCGGCCACACTTACTAAAATGCATGTTAACTGAAATAGTTAACTATTTACGTGGCAGTAATGGAACATATTTAGGCACTTCTTTAGGACAGCTAAAGCTCGAGCCGATCATCCGAAAGGAACAGATGTGAATTAACATGACTTTAAATGTGGCATGGTTTTTGGTATCAGCCAGGTACATGTAAGTATTTCATAAAACAGCAGATATACTGGGATTTTCACATACAACCAACACAAACTTCGCAAAAACGAGAATTAAGGTGCAGTAAGCAAGCGATGTTTGGACAAATATGCCATATCAACTTTAAAGGTCAGAGTAAAATGGGTAGATTGGATTTAGACAATAGAAGGATAACTAGCTCAAATAGCAAATTTTATACAACCAGTGTATATACAACACTCCATATGAATTAAAAAAACCATTAAACCTAATAGCAGATGGGCACAGCAGCAGAAGACCTGCAACAATTAAATCTGATGACAACAAGATACTTTGGCCACAGTTCGCACATTTTAACCAAAACCGAACACATACAGATTGAAAAGACGGTGCCTCGTCCAATAAGGCTTTATATATGCTTTGAAATTTAAATCGGGCATTCAGAACACAAATGCATGCTGCATTTTTTATTTTCAGCTACTGCTGGTATAATCATGTGGGGGATTTTTTTTTTGGCATACTTTAGATGCTTTAAAAATGTCTGAGCAACATTTGAATGATACAGCCTACCTTGGTGTTCCTGACTATGTCCAGCCAGTTGTGTACAGAGTGTCCATCTCCGAATGGCCAGTTTCAGTAGGATGAACAACTGTTTCACTAAGCTAAGATACTTTAAAACTACTTTCATGAATATACCAGTGGGTTCACTGTAATCCAATGGCTTCTCCAGTCACTGGATTTCAATATTATAGAGCACTTTTGGGATGTGGCAAAGCAAGAGATTCACACCGGGGTACACAGTAAGGGGCATCTCCAACTAAAAGATAACTACTCCTATCCAAATTAAAGCTCCTTATCTAAGTATTCTAATCTGTTCAAGTTAGGTCTCAGTACAAGCAAGCTAATTTCCCCCTTACAAAGCTAGCTCGTCTGTGTCCCTAAAAAAGCATAGGAAGACAATAGAGCTCCCTCTTTTGAAGTTATTTTTCCAGTTTGGTCAAAGCAAATTTAGGATTTTGATTTGTCCGTTGCTATAAAAAAATGTCTCATCGGAAATGTTTTCAAAATTTAGTTACAGATCTAAAAAAATGATCAAATAAGCCCTTTGGTGACATGAGCAACATCAATGCATCTGAGGTTTGGTTTTGCACTTGATGTAACGTTTAAAGCCTGGTCATGGAAACTGATTTCATTGAACTTTTAATCTGAAAGGACTGAAGCTACTGACTTACATAGTTGGTAATTCACCATGCACTGTTCCCATATATAATAATACTGTACACAAATATCAATGAAATGGGTAGGAATCTTATTACAGTACTGTGCCTGGATTAATCGAGCTCCTCATGGTGACCCTTTTGTTAGGATTTGTGGAAGCATGCTAACTGACAACGTGCCTGTGGCCATAAAATTGACTGGAACAAATTCATTCAATGATTTGGATGTGATGTCTAAATGTATTTGCCGATTTGGTGTTTTGCTGGGAAATAGAGCGTGAAAGCGTAACACTTAAAATATAACATTATTATGATGACGACGACTGCGAATTTATACATGTCGTGCAGCTCTGGGTTGAAGCTAAATATGCTGCAGTACACAGACTTTATTCCATATAAGGTAAGGATTGAGCTACATCAATGTGCTATACTTTAATCTCAAAGGTTGTTCCTTACGAAAAACAGTTACTTTGGTCAAGGAATTGACAGACAAGGTGCCGGCAGCACATTAATAGTCATTACTCTCTTCTTCCTCCCCCTGTTTGAGGACTGTTTCAGTCAGCACACGTTTTGCTGATTCTCTGGCCCACAACTGTAATTATACTCTGACTAATCCGCTAGTTTGGTGCAACATCTTTCATGCAAGTGTGAAGAGTTTATTGAGGCAAACCATCCCATACGCTCTCATCTCCCCACTGCACACTCTACGCCTCCCCACAGTGATGGCTGCACCTCTGAAAAGCCCATCAGGATTAGGGGAACTCACTCTCTCGTTTTCTTTCCCCCTCTCCAGTTAATCCCATCCTCCTACCTTTCCTTGCTGGATGTCTCCTGATGGAGGAAAATAGATAAAAGACTCTCTGTTATTCCCTGGCTTTGAAAATCACAGAACTTGTTCAGTGTTCCTCCACCCCTCTGTGGGACACGTTCACATTCTCTCCCTCTTTCATGGAACAGGAGCTGAACAAAGAGACATGCTTTTAATTTCAAAATGTCTAGCCGCAGGCAAGCTTCTCTTGTATGGAGTACTCCTCTTTGTTTTGGGCGGGCAGAATTGACACGCCGTGTTTTGTGTTGGGATGGATGCAAAACAAAGACGTGACTATGCATCAAGGCAGTGATAGATGAGAACAGGAACACCCAAACCCAAAGCTGTCAAGCGCGGTTATAGCTGTTAATATTATGACATCTGACTAAAGGATTACATGTCATATCAATTAATGTCAACCAATAGGAAGGTTTGAAAGCACTGACTACTAATGCCAATATCAGCATTGTAGATTATTTCAGGTTTCATTGCTGTTACTAGTCTGTTCACTGTTCTGATTTTTCTCTTCCATTTAGCCTCCAGGATGTTTCACAGCAGACAGATTAAGAGAGACACATGAAAGGAAACTGAAGCCATTTAACATCAGGCTGGTGTCGGCATGTGCGGCTTACAAGCACTTAAATGTCCCTAGAAACTGCATAACAGTGTATCCGGTCATGAAATGGATAAATATAAATCACAGACAGCAGCACACAGCTGCAGCGGCAATATTTATGCAACAGCATACTATTTTAAACCAAACTGTGATAAGGCAGTTTTGCGAAGAAGTGTGATGTCGCTTGACATTCCCACAACATTCCCTCATATACATCCTGAAGTTGGTGCAGAGTGGTTATTGGTTCTTCTTGCCACAATATGCTTCCACAACGCCATTCAGCAGACCGCTGAGGCCCGTGCTTCACAGTTATCAGAATGATCTACAACCAATGCTTCCGTCAGGCAATAACACATAAGGGGCACAGATACATTTAGCCAACTCACAGAGAAAACAACATATCACTGCCAAAGGGCTGAGTGATGGTTCTATTTTCTTTCCCTTTCTCTGCCTCTGTGTCTGCCTTGCACATAAAGGCTTTTACTTGAAATACACACTAGTTGTGAAGCGTCTTGTTGGGCACCTAGCATATATATTACATAAAAAAACAACAACAAAAAACTAAACAAATAAAATTTTCTAAAAAATCGGGAAAATAGTTTTATTAAGGTAATGATAAAACCCCGTGCTTATCATTTGAAATTAAAACTTAATCTCAAAGTATTCATATCCGTTTCAATTTTGTCACATCACAAGCTTAAGGTTGTATTTTGTAGGACTTAGAATAAGGTTGAAAGAGGCTTAGGTTGTAGATTTGAACAGTAAATAAAGCTGTATTCAATCTTACAAACAGACCAGGTATTTTTCAACAACAAACCCAGGAAAACGTAGCCGTCCTTCTAACGTTACAGGTTAGGCAAGGAGGGCTTTGTGTAGAAAATCTGCCAAGAGAATCGCGGTAACTGGAGGATCTTTAGGGAAGCGGATCTGACAATAGGCAAATTAGGTTGCCATTAGGGGGCAACCTAATTTGTAGTAATAGTAATACAAGCTCTAAAATGTACAGTTTCACCAGTCCTTTTTTTATTTAGTAATGAGCTTATGAATAATTTGTTTCATTTATAATATTTAATTTGTTTTACAAATCAACATAAATTGTTGTTGGTATTATGGAAAAAACCGACCACGTTAACATGAGGAGTCCTATTCTCCTGCAAATCTAAATCCTGCGATTGGATTTACTGCTACATCTTGCCACATTGTGTATAAATATACCACGTGTATAAACCATAAATCCTTCACAAACACATTGCCTGTCTATGAGCTGTTCAGTTATATTGCCATACTGAACGCTGTCATTTTATATGTGCACTGGTGACCACCAAGATGGCTCCTGTCTTCTTTAGCCTCAAGGACGAATTGTCAATGAATTATAAAATAAGTTTTACATTTTGAATCATCTCTCCTTTTCTGCAGTACATAATGGCCCAAGTAAGCCTGAAATTCAGAGAGGATACATGATCAATAAACCAAGGTAACAACCGGTGAGGACAGAAAAACCCCCCCTGAAAAGAACATTCTTATAGAGCTACAACTCATGCCAATGTTGCTCTTTATTAAACTGACAGTTGATGTGCTGCAACAAGGTCATCTGTGTATCAGTCTGGCGTGTGCGGAATATATTCGGTAGAGTATAGCAATTGTTTTAATCAATCGTTTTGAGTCCTAAATAGCAACAAAACTGTGATAGGCTAGTAATGCAATAACACAATAACGATGTTTAATTTAAGGGGACAAACAAGATGAGAATAAGTACATATTTTTATTCTGCGTTACATTTGATTGAAAACCAGTTGAACATTATATAGAAATGTACTTACAACAACAACGGTATAATGAAGAAGAGAATTATCAGAAAACTTACTAAGAGTTAATTAGGGAAGTATGGTTTGCTTACATTCTGTATCCCTGCTCCAACTTAGCTGATTCAAATGACATAATAGGCTTTTCAATATGACATTAAGCTTGGCAAAAGTCCGCTAATAACCATTGATTTGATTCAGATTTGTTGGAGCAGGGATGCATCTAAAACCTATTAGAGTTTATCTTGAAGAATAGGGTTGAGGACTCCTCATTTAAAGAATCTAGCCATGTTCTAATCAACTTGGAAAGGCGAACAAAGATTACAACCATCTGACACTTTATCAATCATTCAAAGAATAGAAAAAAATAAATACATTTGGATTTAAAGCTGAATGGCTCAATCCAATCCCTAAAGCCCTACAGGTTAAGAAGCTGTGGCTTTGTCTCAAGAAAATATTTACACTCATGTTCTTAAAAGTGAACTTTCCAATCACATCTTCTGAAATGAAAAAAGCTTCCAAGAAAATGTATGAGAATACAAAGATGTTTATGTTTGCAATACGTAGAGTTACTGATTAATTGCACTTTGGTTCTATGGCTCGCAGCTGTAATCTGTGAATGCCAGCAATTTATCTGCTTCTTCAAAACACATCATTTTTATTATTCTACAATAAAAAGAAGAGAGAGGGAATTCAAAATATTTTTTTTACAATTGATAAAGACAGTTTATGTCTTTGCTATTTGTTTCCGCATTACATCTACAGTACATGTCAAGAGGAACCAAAAGAACATCTGTTCACAGAGCAGGCAAGGCAAACGAAAAAAAGAATAGCATTTTTTCTATCTGAAGTCAGGTAGATGTCAGGAAATGAAGCTGCAGAGATACTGTAGTTGTGATTATTTCTGGTTCGTGTTGTAAGTTAACAGTATATCAAACTCACAGTTAATCTTCTGTACCCCCCCCCCCCCCCCATCAAGTTAGACTTGAATTTCTCAATTCAGAACAGAAATAATACAACAGTATATAGTATAGTACAACCTCACAAAAGTCTAGTTATTAAAAAAAAAAAAAAAACTGGTTAGATTTATAGTAGCAGGTCTTGTAAAGCAATGCTGATATCTTCAACTGGCAAATAAAAAGCAGATATATACATATATTAAAATGTAAATATATTCTTTCTGTAAATTAGAACTCAATGGTCTTAAAATGAGTCGTCTCACACCCAATGTCTAGGGAGGTCTAGGTAAATAAAAACTGGGCAATACCAGCAAAGACAGCAAAACAGAAACTAATAGTTGAAGTTGACAGTTGATATTCCAGTCAAATGTTGATGAGGAAAAAAAAAAAAAAGTGTTACCATACTCCCTTAAAAGTATTAAATATAACAAAGTGAGATCCTGGTGCTTTGACATAAAGTGAACAAATCAATAAATAATTTCTGTGGATCCTAATTTAGCATCGGCTACAAAATTACATGCACTTTTTCCACCGTCGACTAACAAGCTAAAGAAGTAAGGTGTATAATTCGGTGCAGGAGAAGAGACCTACTTGTAGATTTGAAGCTCATTATTATTGCCTCGTCGTAAACAAGCAACTTTCATGAAGTACGTCTGTGTAAATACATGAATAAATACAGCTTGGCAGTGGTCGACACTGCATTAATTATACAGTATATGCCCGGTGTGGTGGGCTTTCATGGGCAGAATCAACACTGATTTGTGTAGCAGATGGATGGGCTAGTCTGAGGATTAGAGGTTAAGCTAACAGAGGAGGGGGTGGGGAGGTGAAAGGAGACTGCTGAAGCAGATGATAGGTGGGTGTTGAGGATAGTGAGAAGCACCGGGGAAGCATCTGTTCAGATCAAACGTGTTTTCACGGCAAGAAGGTGGAAAGAAAATTATGTTCATAAGAAAATGTTGAATGTTCCGCACGGCTCAGCGGCACAGAGGCTACAGTCCTCTACCGGTTCCAGCCAGACCGATTCCCAGCCGTGGGGCCATTTGCTGCATGTCTGCCCTTTCGTCCTGTTCAGTTTTTGTTAAATAAGGGCCACTAGTGGCTTCTTTTTAAAATATAATCCAACCATGCACTTGTCATTTGCTTATAAAGTATTTTAAATAAAATACAAAGAATCAGTAAAATTGGAATTATGTTATATTTCAACAACAAAGCTAATGCTGCTTTGAAGGTTGTGCTAGATGGATCCTTTTTGGTGTTATCAGGGTATCATTAGGGTGCTTGCATCTCCCGGATGTACACAAAAGCTTCTCATCAGATCTGTCTTCCAACTCTTAATGAGATGTCTGTAAAATCTCTAAAGACATCCACTCCTCCTTGTCCTTAAGCAAGTTTCTCTGTAAACTAAAAACAAAAAAGAAATACCTTAAGATCTAACGGGTCACCCCAAGTTATGATGTCTGAGCGGTGGCGCAGGAATCACATGCATGAACACATTTCTGCTTTGCCTCCCAGTCTCTTAAAAAACAGCCTGGTCTCAACAGAAAGAGATGCAAGAGCGGTTTGTTCAAATATTGATGTAAAACCTCTCATCTGTCATCTCAGAAACCAACACACACCAAACATTTGACGCTTGCACTGATTGCACGTGTGCCACAACTGAAGCATTCCCAACCAGAGACAGTTTTCCCGAAACACATGCCAGATGTCCAATCAAAACAAGAATAAACAAATGTTGACTCTGCCCTGATTCTCTGTTCCCCATTTATACTACTTTTTGCATTTGTGTTCATCTACTAAAGTATTATTTTCACGTAAAGCAAACATTTTTTAATCTGTATAAATTTAATTATCCAGAAAAGGTTGAAACAGAAGGTACACAATGATTAAAAATAAATAAATAAATGAGAGATACGTCTGACTATTTTCATATATGATGCAAATTTTTTATCCATTAAAAGCCTAAATATTTGTCCAGACCATACAAGTTAGGGTTAGTATCAGAGAAGCAAAAGGATCATAAAATTGGAGCAAATAAAACAAGCTAATCAAAGGCAATTTTTGTCTTTGGCCTTCACTTGGCCTGTTACCAATTTGCCTTGACGAGACGGGTGTAAAAAATTATTCATGAAAAAAAATATTATAAATAAATAACAGGCTGTGAACCCTTGTAGATCTTTTAATGCACTTCATGGGAATTGTGCCTATCAAACTGAAAAAGTATCTTGCATGGCTCCCAGTGTGTGTGTGTGTGTGTGTGTGTGTGTGTGTGTGTGTGTGTGTGTGTGTGGTTGGGGAGCTGATCAAGAAAGTCGAATTTTATTTAATAGAAAAACAAAACAGTGACCTACTTTGTTTTGCTTTGCTATGACTTCTGGTAAGTTTTCGATACGGGTTCATCTGCTTCTCTCAAAAGCAACAGAGAACCATGTTTGTTGCTAATAACATGATACTGTCTTTTGTATCTTTTTTGACTCTGTTTGGATTTACTATTTAATATGCACACAACCCAGAGCATGTGTGTATACAGTTTGTGTGTCCTGTATACCAACACCCAGGTGGTATATGTGTCTTCATCGGTGTTGTGACAGCCTGCCAGCCTGGTTTTGGCAGCTGAGATATAGTGCTTCCCTCAGCTCTCCCGATAATCAAAGAGTAAACATGCTGAAGCAAAAGTGGGTTACCTGGATGTCAAACTGACAAAAAAAAAAACTCTATAATATCAACTGCTTTTCTATAAGACTTGCTCATTTTCAAATTGATATAAGGAGGGAAAACAACCTATCCCAATAAAAGGCACATGCATTTGCATATGCCTTTCATGTTCAGTTTGCCATTGATCCCTCTGCGATACTTTTTCACCGGTAAAACACACGAGAAACGGTAGCTAAAAATATGATATCAGAGATCGTCTCAAGATTTGTGTAGGTCTCCGCACATTGAAGTGTGGAGGTAATCCTTTAAAATCCATCCAAATTGTTGACTTGGCTTTTCTTGACTCAAAATGTTTTGCCATGAATATTGGACGTCAGGTAAAAGCTCTAACATGCGACAGGTATGCCTGAATAACTCATTTGCTTGTTTGCATTAGAAATGTATCAGACTATAAGTAACTCTGTCTTGTAAGACAATGTGTTGTTTACATGAGTATGAGCTGCAGAAGTTGGTTGGTGGCGGTGTTTGTGTGTTTAGCTCTTGACTAACGATATATGCAAACCTGATTAGCATAACCACAGTACAATTAGACAAACTATACAGTTAGAGTTGGACTATCTGGGAAAAATGCCAATAATGCACTACAGTGATTCAGGGACACATTAATGAGATGTATTTTGCTGTGCCTTTAAAAGTAATCCATTCCCTTAAAGATTTTCACAAGGACACTATTTAAGTTTATTTTTTGTCGGGATTACAGGAGACCAAATAACATAGCTGTGACATGGAAGAAGGAAAAAAGAGGTTGGTGGTATGCATTGTTATTTAACAAATTGTTTTTCTTCGAGGTCGGTGAAAAAAGTCCAGTGCAACCAACTGTGTTCTTGACTCATCTCATTAGCATGTGTGTTCGTGTAAGAGTACTTTCTTCTTGGCTAAATCCAGTTGTTCTGTGAAGGCATGAGAGGATTGTTGAAGAACCACAATGAATAAGGAGCCTCATTGAAACCATGGACCACATAAAAAAAAAAAAAAAAAAAGGTCAGGTGTAAAGTTGTGAAGTCTGGATTAATTTTAAGATTTGTTTTTTTAGATCCGACACTCTTATATTCTTAGTGGAGATTGATTGCCCTTTTTCTGTTTCTTGAAGAAACTCTCCCAAACCTGTGGAAAAAAGAAAATGTAAACATATCACGGAACAATGTTAAGCCAAACATCTAAAAATAATTAGAGCACAACATGTCTGCAAACAAGAAACAGAAAACGTGTTATCCTTGTTGCTTTGATCATGTTAAGCCAAACTTACACAGTGAGCGCAATTATTGGGCAAGGTGTCTTGTTTAGGATTATTTTTATTAATATGCAGCAACAGAGCTCTCTATTAATAAAGGTTAGAAAAAACTGAAAGATGAATGCTTGAAAAGTAAAAGTGAGATTTTGGTTGTTTTAGGAGAATATCTATAGTTGCACAATTAATAAGAAAATATTATTGTCTATAATTAATACACAACTAAGTGAAAAACTATTTTTTCGCCATTTTGCTGTTTTTTCCTGCAAATATTCGTCATTTTTCGTCAATAGCTCGCATGTCATGTGATCCACTTAATAAAAATCTGTGCTAAATTGTTCTTCTAGATGGCACTAATGAGGCACACTTATTTTTAAGTGAAGACCTTTCAGGATGCCCGACACAATGTGGTGGGACCTTTCTATAGGAAGAAATTCTCCATTAATGTCCACTGGCCTCCACCATTTTAAGAATTTCAGGAATGTCTCACCAGTCTTGCTGTTAACGGTATTAACAACTCAAAAGGAGAACATATTTAATATGTTGAGATAATTGATGATTGTGCATCGAAGAAGGCCAGAAAGGTCAACTTTTCATTTTGTGTTTTCTAATATTGTTGCAATAGCGTAATAATTAGATTTTCTTGAGTATGTTATTTGTGTTATGAATGATTTGAGCTTTTTAGAATATAATATAAATAATGTTTTATTTGTTTTTATTTTATATATCTGATAAATTTTGCCACATTTATGTATATAGAGTACATTCAGATAATTTATACTGTTTAATGTCATAAAACTTCTTTTTATGTAAGATTTTCTTAAGTGAGTTATTGTGTTATGTTTTGTATATTTATTCTATTTTGTATTCTATATTTTATTAGTGGATATTATTTTAATTATTTTAGCCTATTATTTTTTTTATAAAAATTATAAGGTTTATGTTATTAAGCTTTATGCTATTATGTTATCCGGGGAGTATTTCACTGCATAAAGTCAGATTCTTTTTTTTATCTTAACACCTTAACTGGCTAACCATGCTGACACATAATTTAATACTTGTTATGGAATGTGATCCAACATACAACCATTGTCCCTCTAAAAAATAGAGACTTTTTGCTCCAACACTACTTAATGAAAATGCCTTTTTAAACCTGGCAGTAGATTTGGCAGTCGATTGTTAGCCCAACTGCGAATTAAAAATGTCCAATTGGTTCATCTTTAATGATGCCAGTCCATATCAGTAGTCTACCTTGACCTTGTTGATGTCTGATTCCAAATGGAGGTCTGAGCCAGGGACTGATCCAGTGACTGGTCCATCTATTCGGTCTTTCAGGACTCACTCTTTATTTCATTAGCCTTTAGAACCTTTGAAAATAAATCTGTGTTGATATAATTTTAGGCCTAATCTACATTTTTTAGCTGTACCTTGATTTGTGGTGGTCAGTTTCAACTTTTCTTACAATGGCCACATCTGTACGCACAGAATATCTTGTACTTCCAGGTACCCCAGGTAGGTTGCAGTTTTAGAATAGGACAAAACGGGAAGATAATGGGTTTCTTTGTAGGTCAATGCTCGAGTCTTCTTAAATACTTAGCAATAATTGTGTTTCCTCTTTAATCAGTCAAATCAAAAATACTTTATTTATCCCAAAGAGAAATTAAATTGTGTTCTTAACACATTTCTTGCATTATTGACGAAATGGTTAAATGCTTCAATTTCTAAGCAATTTCAACAGTGCTATTTCCCACTGTTGATCAGGTAGAGTTGGTTAAATTTTAAGGGGTGTCCAATTTACATAAATAAAAAAGGGGTCTGATAAAAATATACCTTGAAATAATGTGTTGACCTCCTTGATCCAGATTCTCCCTCACTGCACTGATATACACCATCTGCTATGCTTGGATCCATATAGCATTCATGTTTATCAAGCTGGAAGTTAGAAAATATGCTTAAAGATGACTATATGGAAAGAATACGGACTTGCCAAATAACTGTGTACACAGTATGTGTGTCTCACTATCACACAACCTGAGCAGGATTGTAGAGTATGTAAAAAACAATTTTCTCTCATTAGCATTAATGTCTCCATAACAACGGTATCCTTTTTTTTCACAAGTAGCCTACCTCTTTTATCAGTATAAATAACATTACTAATGGAGGAGAACCAGTGCAATGGCATGACATCTTTAAAATACTAGATGATTTGAATATTTTTCCTTTCTTTGCCACTACCGTGTAACTAGCAAAGTCATTTTTGAGTGATGGCAAATGGAGATAGGGTGCGCCTCTATTAACATGTTGCAGCTAGCTGAATTATTACTTCATCTATCAAGTCTCCCTCTCCACTTTTGCTCCAGTGTCGTTTAGAATCCTAGCCTCTGTTGACTGGCAATGATGGCAGACAAAAGAACATAATTGCTTACTTACTCTTTTCCATATAGGCTTTGATTCATTTGATCTTTTCTGACAGAGAAGAGACAGCGACATAATTAGAAGCATTGTGTGGCATATACGACTTTGGCTGCGATCATGCTGGCATGCTGACAGCTCTCTCTAATGTGAGTGCACTTTGTAAGGAGTCTTCATAAATAAGTAAAACCCCAGAAAACAATCCCCCAAAAACTCTTTTTCTCACTCACTCACTTTTCCAGACAGGTTTGGCTGTGACCACAGATGAGAGTGGGGTCTATATTATTAAATGAATTTATGAATAAATTATTGCTGTGTGGCCTTATGTGAGAGAAGGTCTGAAGTATCAAAATGTATTTCCATTAAAGCTGTTTTTCATCATTAATAAATGTTTAGCAGTGGAAAAAAGTGGTACATTAAATAAAGGTAGTCTTCGGCAAAAGACTTGGGAAATCCATTCTGTATTGTCATTAATAATCATTTGGTGTAATGTGCTAGATTGATAGCAGAAGGCAGCATTGTTGAGTTGTTCTCACCGTCAGGTAACATTTGAAATGCATAATTGGAATGGCAGCATCAGCTGTAAAAGCATATTTGGTTCAAGGTTTTTGGTTTCTTTAACTGAGAAGTAGGTAATGACTCCAGAGAGAGTACAAAACAACACTTTGCTTTGTATGGAATGTTTTTATGTGTCACAGGTTATGATTGCTAAAAACGAACTTTAAAAAGAGAAAATACTAAAACTGTTTATAATACAAAATGAGATATTAAAGTAACTATACACACTTTTATGTCAGGAATAACCAGGTTATACTAATCCTAAATAAAAAAAAAGGCAAAAAGACTGGGTATGTGTGCTCTGGTATGGTAAGAAGCTGTAATAAAAGATTAGTGTGGACGGGATGAAGTAGCAACACCTGTGCATGTTCAGATTTTTTTGTTAATAATAATGTTGACTTTACTAATATTTAAAGTGAAATGTTGTCTTTTTTAATACCGTTTAATCACACCAGGACTGGACTTTTTTCTTCTTCTGCTGTTTAAATACCTAGAAATGCAAGAATGTATAAACAACTGACAAAGGGGGCCTACATTTGATCCTTTGGATCTGAACTACAAATTTTATTGATAGTTTCTAATAATTATTTAATTAGTTAGTTAGTTACCCATACGTGTGGCAAAACTACCCCAGACACCAGCACTACAAAAAAAAGAAAAAGCAGACATATGAATAGGAAGGTCTAGGACGGCTTTACTAAACCGACCACAGCCGGTAACATTTTCAAAATCTCAATAGCAGACGCCACCTGTTTGTGCTCCTGGTGGTTTATTGACGATTTGGCAGAACGAGTTGAAGAGCACTATAAAAAAGCAGGCGCTTTTTTATGTAGTGGAGGATCAGCTGATACCAACCAGTGTAGCTAAACTCGCCTTTATTATGAACACGAACATCTTGACTACATGTTTTTTCTGACAACCATTGGTTCAATTCTATGTGAAAAATGTAATTATTTTTTTAGGTGTTCTAATTTGACTATAACCAGTTTTTCAAATAAATATCCTGTCTTGCTTTTAAAGTTGCAGGAAGGACTAGCAATAGCCCTGGCAAATTCCTCAAACAATACCAGAATATGTACAACTATTTTAAGCCTTGGAAAACAACTTTGTATATTTATATCTTATAAAATTCGATTTTTACAAGTTATTACAACTATTTCATTTAAACACTATATTGTGATTAAACCACTCAAATTATTTGTATAAATGTTTTTGCTATTTAGTCTTTTATGTTCGAAGGCCTTCATGACATTGTCCTAATTTAAAACTCTGCACAGAGATTTTTTATCAGATTGGAGTTTAGCATCCTAACTATACACCTTCCAGGGTTAACTAACTGCATGACCCATTTATTATTAATACTTGAAGGAGATTAACTATCACCATTATCGCTTGTTTTGAAGAAAAAAATTTGTATACTTGGTCGTTTACTACAGGTCTCATGGAGCTAGCAGCAATTTATATAAAATAGTTTAAGAACTGATCCAGGGTAAAATATCACCTGCCGCCAGATCTTTATGGGATCCACTGACCTAATAAAACACTTTTCGGAACAGAACAAAACGGTGTACGGTCCTGTCTGCTTTTCCTATCGCTGTGTTGTAGTGAGTCTGTGTTTTGTAGAAACAGGAAATTTAAGGCTAAGTAACCACCCACAATACCCTTATATTGACACCAGATTAAAAAAAAAGAAAAAATAATAATAATAAAAAATAAAATAAAAACATTTGTGTGACGCTTTAATAATAACCCAAATGACAAGCCATCAAAATCAGAACCAGTTTTTTTTTTATGGGGTCATGGCTCTTTGCCCTGGGTGCCTCTGTGTCAGTGGATAGATAATATATATTTATACTCACTGTTAATAGGCTGAGCAGGCTGTGCATAAATTGCTCTGTACTATTGATGACAAAGCCTTTTAAAGTCGGCATCCCGTTCAATATTCCTCGTAATGCTGTATTTGTTTGTAGGCAATCTGGATTATATTTGGTGATCTGTTGTTCAAAGTCTAAAGTACCGGAGTTGACAAACATGAGTTAGTGTTGTGAGATTTGTTTTCTATTTGTTAATGAACAACACATAGTTTTCAAGCTTTTAATCATCTAAACTGTGTTCAAGAAACACAAAACCTAGAATTTATAACATCTGTCACTTTTCTCCAAAATCTAAGAAAAATCTAAGAAATTTTGCCCTTTTTGGTAAGAAGAAAAAAGAGTCAGATAAAAAGTCTATAGTCTATAAGTCTAGGCTTTGACATAGATTGTAGAAGAAAGTTTCCTTTTATTAGAAAGAATCAGGAGAGATATAAGCTCTAAAATGTATTTTTAAGTATTTATGAGTGCTATGAACATTTTCAAAAGGTTATCTATCATTTGAAAGGTGGTATAGGTCCAGCCACTATCAGGATGACTCATTCAGCCCCATTAGCTTTACTTCCACTTTATCCTTGGAGAATTAGAAAAGCAGCCGACAAAAAATTATCCACGTAATCCTGCAGTTTCCCATTTTCTCCTCACAACAAATGGCTCAGGACAAAACGTGTGGTATGGTGACAGTATGGATTTGCTTTGCAGAGATGCACAATACAACTCATAATTGTCTTGAGAAATAAATATTGGGGATTCTTGATATCTAATACTCAGAGCAAACAAACATCTAGACAGTGCTCTTCCACTTTTCCAAGCTTTGTTGCATACATAACGAGAGGGAAGGCCCGCGGAAAATAAAAGACAATGTACGACCTTATTCTACACATCTTTTTCCCAAACAACTGTCTCATCTCATCTGTGATTTGCTTTAGAGAGCAAAGGACAGGGGTTCAAAGCATTGCATCATGGAGTAGTGAGCACCAGCGGACCTCTTCAAACGTTATTTTTACCCACCCCAGTGATGCCGTCTGAGTGGACGAACATGCGAGCCAGCTGAAAAGCTTTGCAGTACTCGACACCGCGTGCAATCAAGATTACATCAACAATCAACAGGGGAGCAATGTTGAGGTGAAGGTAGCTACGTCAGATGGTTTACAGACTTCTGTTGGGGCATGTCGTCTCCTGTTTTTTAATGGGATGAGAAACAATCAGCCGTAAAAATACATCTAACAAGCTCATTTAGTGGCAAGTGGGTAGATCTGATTTTTTGCCAAACCAAGCGAATGAAAAGCCCTGCTTGACTTTGCAGTACATAACTAATGAGCAATTTCCCATCTTACCCTTAATAAGCTAAAAGTCCCAGTGAACTAAGCCAAGGATTCCTGGTGAATCTTTAAAAAAAGAGAAAAAAACAACAACAATGAGATTTGAAACATTATCAGGCTGAATTCCCTCATTTGTCAAGCTTAGGTGGAAACAGCAGAAGCATGTAAGGAGGATTTCCCTGCTACTTCCACACAAACAATCCCTCACTTCGAAATAACCAGGCAAATGAATGAGTTAGTGAGGGATGCTCAGCACCTTGGCGGCACATCCTTCTGCACACAGTGTCCCAGATTCCACCTTATGCAAGCTCATTATTTGTGTGCACCACAGAAATAATCAGGAAAAAAAAAAAAAAAAGAAGGCACACTTATTGCTCATTGTCAGGCTCTTTCACTGGCTTAAACGTTGAGTTTGCACTCTGAGCGTAATTGCGTAAAGAATTTAAGATAAGGAATGCTGAGTAAAGCCGGCAAGTGTCAGACAGCCATCTGTAGGGGATGTGCTATGAACTATCAATCTGGGTATTCAAAAACTAATATTAACAAAACACTGTTCTGCAGAAGGAATTCTTTCCACTCTCTAAAACTTTTCTATACTGGAATTAAAAATAAGTAGTGTACAATCTACACCTACAATCAACTCATAAAAAGCCTTGAAAACCTGCAGCGTGATTTCTTTTGTTTGTTTATCATATATGCATAAACCTCAGTTCTGCATGTGCTACTCTGCCCGCGGGCTAAAAAACAAGCACGGCACATCTAGTTTCACCTGTACTCTGCATAGTGGACAGTAGCACATAGCGTGTAGTTCAAGCACGCAGGGAAAAGAATGTCTTTAAACTCTTTGGATACTATTGATGCTTAGAAGTTGTGTTTAATTGAAATGTTTTTATAGTTTAGCAATATCATGAGGTTTTTTATTTTATTTTGTGACTGGAATAAAAGGCAGATTTTTTTAACATTAATTTAAATATCTTGAAGCTTCAATAAGAAAAAAGAAAAGAAAAAATAAGTTCTCAAACTAGCTCTCGGGATAGGATTGTTTTTTAAACTGACTCGTAAAAGCAATTCAGAAAGCCATTTCAGCATTATATCACTCGGTATAGAGTATAGAGTATTAGAAGATAAGAGTGTGGAGAACATCAGGAAAAATACAAAACACTTCTGTTGTGTTGATCTGAAGTTTAGATGTCCTAAATCTGTAAGGTTTAGCTAACAGGTAGCTTGTCATTTGCAGCCCGGTCAATGTGACGTCCTGCATGTAAACCAATCATATTAAGAGTAATTTGAAGTTTAAAGAAATCCTTTCACTTTAGAATACACTTCAGAATGACACAAATTGAAATCAATTTAAAATATTACACTTACGTCATCTCAGAAAGAAACTGGGATGCAAAATAACTTATGATTAAACAAAGAACATCAGATTTGTTTAGAGTAGCTGTGGAGAAAAAAATATGCTTCTTCTACATCAGTGGAAATTACTATATCATTTACATAGATTTCGACAAAAACATTTGAGCCAAGAAAATTAAATATATAAATTGGAATAAAGAAAGGCTGGTCCAAGAATGCAGCTTTCTGGAAGTGTTTAAGTAAAGTCAGGGAAAGAAGATCTGGTCAAACATGATGCCTGACAGAATTGATTGCCCTATTTATAACTATAAAGACTGTGGCAACACAACAACCCTGATCAAAGAGCAATGGATCTTTTTCCACGATGACAGTTTGCTGGCTGTGCAACTGTAAGCTCAAAAACCAAACTACACAGGTTGCAAGTATGTTACTCACTTCTCTGCCACCTTATAGCTGAGGCAATACACAGTTGGCATAAATTGGATACTTCGCCTTGGTTCACCGGCTTTAACATAGGAGTTAGTGTGGCGACTTTTGAAACAGATGGTACGACAGCTTGCTTAGTTAATTAAAAAAAGTGACTGAACATATGGAGAAATTTTTGTTTAATTTAGAGAAATGTTTTTTTAGATTATCTACAGTGCTAGTTTTTTCAAACTAATTATTTTGCCATGTCAAATTTTACTCTGCAAAGCCAGGTGTGGACACAAACATGGATCTTAGCATTCATAAACACAAACCATGACTGCAGCCATGGAGGTAACAAGACGAAGCATCTTCTTTACTTCCAGATATTACTTAAATATTTAAACAATCATTTTCACTTTACGATAGCAATAAACTCTCTGTAACATGAAGACATTAAAGATACTTCAGCTTTTCAAACGCATTATATAGGCATGGTAATTAGGATAGGGATGAGTGAATTTATGTCGAGCCAAAAGCATTGCAGCAAACCTTGAGTCTGATCGTGCAATAGATCCGACTTCAATGTTTAGATGTTTAGGATGATGCTGTTGCCAAACTGAGAAAAACTGAGCCTGTCAACGAGCAGAAATGATTGGATGTGGTTGTATTATCTGCATAAAACTAAGATTGCTTTTAATTTATAACAAAGAAGTAGAATTTGCATTATTTTGCCCCACAGAAGCTATCTAATGGGAGCCCAGAAGCCGGTGGTGGCATACAAAAACCAAAGGCAGTCACAGCAGGTCAAGGTGAGGCGGCCACCTAATCTTAAAAACATGAGAGCGGGGTCCACAGTGTGTCGACCTCCGCAGGTCCTGCTTATGCAGCTTGTCAAGTGTGTATTTGTATGCCTTTTTGCATGTGCATGTGTGCCAATGCATAATGTGAATGGGGGAACAGGAGAGGTGAAGAACGACTCTGTCCTGGGTTTTTGAATTGAGCGAGAGAGGCATAATGTGTGCATGTGCTCACATGCGCCTGCGTCCATCAAAAGTATGTAAGTCAGCAAAAGTGAACACTCTCGCTCGCTTGCACGCCTTTTCGATTAATGAATATATTCTGCAAACACCCAGGATTATGAATAATCCTGGGCATCGACTGGCCCTACAATGCTATGTGAGTGGGCTAGATGTCAGAATGTGATCATTTAAATTTAATGTGATTCATGGATATATTCGTTTTTAATTAAAGATTATTTTGTGACATTTGTTGGCCTGCGCTTTGGACCACACAGGGTCAGGAGGATGAGCAATGGAGTAATATTGTAATTTTAAGCCCAGGCTGGCGATGAGATCAATATTAATTTCCCTCAAATATGCATAAACATCAGATCGCAGCTTCCTACTCATACTTCATTAGAAACTATTAACAGATTTAAAAGCACACTCTCGCCTTCTCTGATTCATATGATAGTAATTAGGATATTCATTAGCTGAAAATCTTTTCAGCCCTCATCGATCGGTCTTTTAAGCCAAAGGGACGATATCTGAGTCAAAATCTATTTGACACGGAGGATTCAATTCCATGAGCTTTGACACTTCTCCAACCCTACAATAAATCAATAGACAGAGCCCCTCCTGAAGTTCACTGCTTGTTGGCTGGCTTGAAACAGCTGTCTCACCCTCTGCAGTGAGGTTCCGTTGCCATTTCTATTTTGTCCTGTGTTCCAGCCTACATTTAGGTTCATTTTGGGTTTATCAGTGCGGTGCACGCAAGTGAGTGAGCACAGCCCAACATTCACTTATGCTTTTCAATCTCATTGTGACACGGTCAAATCAGGAGAGTGCACAAGATTAAATCGATGCCTTTACCGCTTGACGCAGCATTCTCTTCCAGACCATTTCTTTGGGCGAGCCATCTGTCACTCAAAACCCAAACAGGCTTCCTCTTTGTCTTCGGTTTTTTTATTTATTATCCCTTCTTCTGTCTGCCCCAACATAATCACCTTATCCACAACGGCACTGGTCTCACGAGATGTGGCCTACTCACTGTCTTGGAGTTCATAAAATCTCATCGCCAGGGTGGTAATGGCGAAGTGATGACAGAGGTGACATAGCAACACACTGTGCGAGGAAATAAAAAATCTAATTTACACTTGGTGTCACAGGTTAGCTCTGGAGACCAGGTTCAAGCATCCATCAGATAAATTGACTTTAGGGTGCCTGCAATCTAGTTACCAACCTCACCATCTGCCTGCTGTCCTACCAGCGGGTACAAGTGGCTTAAACCAGAGGATATACTAAAAACTCCGGGTGAAGATAAATATCCCCTTGCTCATTTAAGTTTTGTCTTCTTTTGGTTGACTTCCTCATGTGTTAAAAAAAACAAAACAACAACAACAGCTAGACACTGCATTTTTTTCATCCATCACTAAAGAATTTATTCTGTTGTGGGATGTTTTGATACTGGGCCTATCCAGTGAACAAGGCGATACTTGACACCTGAGACAGTTCACTACTACTTGGCAAGAGAGACAGATTCGACCTCTCTCTTATCCTTTTAAAGTTCCTTATTTATTTTTTTTCCAGCTCCTTCTGTTGCGTTTTAGTCCTGTCCACTTGAGGTAAAAACAAAGGTAACAAAAGATGGAAAGAAATGAGTTGTCACGGCAACACAAATTTAGTTATTTTGTTAGTTTAAGCAGAGATGTGACCAGACTGTTGTTTTAATCATAGCTTAATGTTGTATTTTATTGCATCCATATGTTATTTATGTATGTAAGGTATATCTAAGTATATGCCAAATAAGTCTTTAACAAAACATTTCCAGTTTTTCCTCTTAGTATCATGGTGTTGAACTTTTTTAGAAGCACACACTTTTCTGTAATCTGATTAAGTTGAATTTCGATTTTTGGAAGAGCAACTCCCACTCTTTTATCCCAAGTCTGTCCGTGTCAAATCTAACTGCTGCAATAACTGTGTCCTACTTAAATCCGTGCCTGCAATACTGTACTGTTGTAGGGTAGGAATTCTAGTCATGCACTCCTTTGCTATTGTGGCTTTTGACATTATTACCTGCTTAATTTACAACATGAATACTTAATAGCTGTGTTTTTTTTTTCTTTTCCAAATACTTCATTTATCGCAGAGGTAGTTCCGCATTTGAATAAACAAAATAAAGGCAACTTGGTATTACAAATAAAATGTATTGAGTAAAAGTAAACTAAGTAAAAAACAAAAAAACTAGCACAACAAAATCAACAAAAAAAAATCCATATGCCCACATGGGGAAGGAATTTCAGGAATAGGTCTTGCAATTATAATTGGAAGGGTGTATTAAAGCAACAATACAGGAGTATAAGTCTTGGTCGATTTTGGCGGCCAGTGTGTACAAATGTTTTGCCTCAAGGAAGACTGCATTTCCCATGAGGACCAGCTCATGATCTCCCGGTCGCCTGCAGTTGGTTTGAAGTACATTTCTGTTTCCAGTGGCTGTATGAAAGATGAATAGCGATGAGTTAATAAATCTAATTGTGGCAAAACAATGTCATATGATGATGTTGAAGATAAGAAACGATGGAAGTGACATATGCCGTAAAGCAGTAACCACATTTTTAGTTTTGCGTGGCAGGGTTCTTGCCACCCTCCTCAAAGTTGCTTGGTGCCGTTTAAAGCGATACGGACCTCCTACGGCCATGACAGAGATGTCATTTAACGAGCTCTAAGTGAACTCATAATCACAATAGTTATAAATTTTTTTATGAAGGTTGAAAAGTTATTTAGTTTAGCTTTAAAGTGCTTTTATTATATTTGTCAATTTAACACAATAAAAAAAGTTTGAATTTATGTAAGAAATTACAAAATATAGTCCATGATGAGATGCTGAGATGAGAAATAGACAAAACGATAATATTTGGGATATTAAGACGTTTTTGAAGGACTTGCTGTAATGACACTAGCTTGACAGTATCAACATAGACTTACAGGGGTTTGTCAATGACACTGAAACACCTGGTTTTAGACCTCAATAATTTATTAGTATGGTGTAGGGCCTTCTTTTGCGGCCAATAAAGCGTCAATTCATCTTGGGAAGGACATATACAAGTCCTACACAGTGGTCAGCGGGATTTTAAGCCATTTATCTTGCAGGATAGTGGCCATGTCACGACATGATGCTGGTGGAGGAAAACGTTTTCTGACTCGGTCCTCCAAAACACCCCAAAGTGTCTCAATAATGTTTAGATCTGGTGACTCTGCAGGCTGTGGCAGATGTTCAACTTCACTTTCGTAATTATCAAACCGATCTCACCAGTCTTGCTGTGTGTATTGGCGCATTGTCATCCTGATACATGGCACCACCCTCAGGATACAATGTTTGAACCATTCGATGCACATGGTCCTCTAGAATGGTTTGGTCGTCTATTTAGCAGAAGTATTGGGTCAAAAAATCAAGTTAAAAAAATGTGTACAAGACACAAAAATAACAACTCAGGGAACATGCTATCCTTGCTGCTAAAGCTGAATAATTATCAAACCTGAGGTATGAGAACATTTTAGGTTTCTATTTATTTATTTTTTGTCCAGTGACAGTTTTATCTAAAGGGGAATCAGCTGAACAGCTGGTTAATTGGATGTCCTTGAAGTCCTGATATCAGCAAACAGATAATGCTGACTTTTTTTAAAAGAATCCCTTGGAAATGTCTTCCAGACGTATAGCAGCCATTTATCCACACACCCTCCCCTAGTAAACAGATGTTCAGAAGACAACAAAATGTTCCCTGACTGAGCAGTATATGCATAAAACAGATACATGTATGTATATATAATGCATTTTTAATAGTCTGAGGGAAATTGTTTATTACATCTGGAAAGTTCCAAGGGCAGCAAAACAGAACCTCCTTCAAGCAAGATCAAGAATGAAGAATCAAGAATCAGTTTATTTATATAGCGCCAATTTACAACAGGTGTTGTCTCAAGGCACTACACAGAAAATCAATTAAAATCAAAGATACATTCTAACAAATCAATTTAAAAACGTTTCCAATCTAAGGATGACTGGTGATGTGAAGGAAAGTGGTCTTTGTGCCGGCCCTTACATCTAACCAATTCATTTAACCTTCACAACCAGTCACAGTATGTTAAAACACAATTTAAAATTTAATTTCAACCCTGCTATATAATGTTTGCCACGTTGTGTTGTGCTCAGAGCAATGCTACTTCAAAAAGAGTTTTTCCAACAGCTCTCATTAACCAATAACTACATCCCGTTACGACACCAACACACAAAGGGACTGTAAATAAAGCTGCCCTTTCACAGAAGCAAACAAAGCGAGAATGTGTCACGGCCATGTTTTTTTTTTTGCTCTCTTCAAACGCAGCAATTAGGAGCGTCAAGCCAATTGTCGCTTCAACTGCTTCTCTGACCTTTCATCGGCTGCTGACCACCTGCTCATATTGCTCAGCCATGTCTTTATTAGTTCAGCCTTGCAACATGATATAGCTTTGTCTGTACAGAGCTACACAAGAGGATTGTCTCCTCTGTTGTGCTCAGCTAAAGTTTAGGCATTAAAAGCTTTTATAGACAGGATGTGTATTGACATTACAAATGCTTTGCAGGTTATTTTAGGTAAAACTAAGGAAAAGCCACAGAGTGCTGTATTTACTAAGGGTTGGAGGTTCAAAGGATTCTTCTTGTGTCTTACTAGATTTCTAAACTCCTACAAGTGATACAGTTTCTAATAACACACAGGATTCACATTGTATCATAAATGGTTTTCACATTACGTCACGTACCAAATATTTCGGTTTCTATATTCTCGACTTCAAAGTATCAGTTTTTCATTTTTGTATTCAGCTCCTCAAGACAAAATTTTGCAGAGACACATTTAGCTGCAGAAATACATGCAAGGCGTTCAAATAAAGAACATCTTGCCCATTTCTCTTTTAGTTTAAACCGTAAAATAGGATGTAATGCATCTGGTAAAATATATTTTTTCACATGGACTTTGACTGCATGACGCTAACATATAAATATAGTTTTGTCTAAACTACTCCATTATTGGTGTCATTATAAAAAGTTAACTTGCAACCTGTTTCAGTTCCTTTGCATTAATTACTACATCCATGCAAATCAAGTTTAAGAGATTGCTATGAATAATGTGACTTAATCTAGTCAATTGGAATTACCATAGCAACATCCTGTTGAGAAGCGCCACTGCTCTAATTGCCAAAGACTGTTGACAAGTAAAGTGGCTGTCAAATGTGCCATATAGGTCTCAAAATCACTGAAAAAATAACAACTATGATCGTTTTTACTTGCCTTATGCTTAATATGACCTAGCTGAAGGAAAATTCTGACATATAGATTAGATCAAAATCTCTTCATTATTTTGTTCAGTTTCTGTCATCAGGTAATCCTGCTGTGTCTCTCTCTCTAGAAGAAGAAAAAATATGTATTTATCTTCCTGAGCAAACATATGTATGTATATTAAGTTATAATTGAGACTAGTAATGCTTTTCATTTATGCTCATCAAACTAAGAACTAATGCATGTGGAATTCATAACGTTTTGACTGTAGAAGCTTAAACAAGGATGAGGCTGACTCATTGTTTGGTCCTAATAAAACACTCGTCATTCTGTGTGTCACAGATGGGGAAATTAATTTTGGATGAATGAAAGCAATTTGGTTGTTTCCTTAGGAAGATTTGTATGAAGTGGTTTTATAGGGATCTGGTTATGACCACTTTTCTGATTGTGCTTCGCAATGCCTTACAACAGAGCAGGCTCAATGGTTTAAGCTTTAAATGTGTATACTTGTAAAACTTGTACTTATAAATCAGATGGAATATCTCCTAAAATTCAACATCCATACAAATTCTTGTATGGAAGTGTGGTACGAGGTGAATGAATAGACTAGAAAGGGACATGCAGGAGTAGAGATAACAATATCTAAATTGGCCATTCATGGCCATTAAGAAAATTAAACAAATACATTTAAATGATTGGAACACTTCAATAAATATTCAAGGATTCAAGGATTCAAGGATTCTTTATTGTCATTCAACATACATGATGGTACATGAAGTGGAACGAAATTATGTACTCACGGTACTATTCCACCCAAGAGCTAATATTAAAATAGATAAAATAAGTTAAAAAATTAAATTAAAATAAATAAAATCAAAGTAAAGTAAGTAAAATAAATAAAATAGGAATATACGGTATTAAAGTGCTGGTATTGTAGTCCGTGCAGTGGTTTGTTCAGGATGAGTTCAAGAGTCTAACAGCTTCAGGAATGAAGCTGTTTCTGAGACGGGTTGTTCTACACTTGATGCTCCGCAGCCTCCTGCCTGAGGAGGCTGCGGAGCATCTTTGATTATTTCAAAGAAATGTTAACATACGGATGTCTAATAATCTTTGTGAAAGAATGTGAACAAATCTCAGATAAGTACCTTAAGTAACCATCGTTTTCTTGAGCATATAGGAAAATAAAGGCAGAAATGTACCTTGAGGACAGCATCCTCCATCAAAGTTAAACTGCGCACCTCTTGTAGCTCCTGTGAGTATATTTTAGGGTAATCCAAAAATACTGTTGGTGACTTGCAGTCTGCTTACAGGGCAAACGTAGTTACTAGCCGAACATGGGCATGTCTGCAGTGGTTTTAAATGTCCTGCGCTTGCAGACCAAATTCTGAACTGTCAGCAAATTTGAAACCTTTTGGGACCTTTATGAATCTCTCAACAGGCTTAAAAGCTGTTAAAATCCTTTTTGCTCAATGCTTTATCCAGCTATTTAAATAATTTCAAGGTGTTCACTTTCATTTCAGTCAGGAGTCTATCAAACCAAATCTCATATTTTAAATGGGACAAGTTAGTTTTAGACTTGTCTACTAAACTATGCAATAATTAATTTTAATTCTAGGCATGTGTATGTTTTAAACGTATGAGGATGAATATATCTTTGAAACAGGAGCATTTAAAGTTAAAACATCTCGTCATCACTGAAATGTTTAAAATAAAATGATGTAAGCTGTTTCAAAGGACTTCATAAGAGCTTTGGATTATTCGGAATGTGAGAAGGTAAAGGACAGATAAAGTTTCAGCATATAACATGTAGTGTAAACGTTTCACAGTAAAAAAATTCCTTTTTTTTGTATGTTTAAACCCTTTGACTGTCATGGAACCTCCTGGACTTTGAAAAGCTGGTGAGCTACTTCCCAACTTTGCCATTTCAATCAACTCTGTAGACTGAATCATCTCTCTATTAGTTAATGGGATGCAGGCATGAACCAAACATGGTTTAAAATATGTGATTAGATTAATGGAAGTACTTTATATAGGTATTGCTTATATGACAGAGGAGTAAAATATTCTAGTGATACCTAAGAATGGTCCAACACTGAGGATCAATATAAACTAAACTGAGTTTGGACAAAAAACAAGGTAGTAAAACTAAATTTATGTTAAATATGTTCTGAGTTCATCCTAAAAACCTATTCAGAGAGTCCTGCACCTCTAGTCCAATAATATTTGGAGAGTGCCAGCTAGGTTAGGAAGGTATAAACTAGTGCCGGGTGGTCTAAAGGATACTTCCATCCATCCAGATGTAAACCTAAAGCAAATAGATTCTAGAGTTGTACTGTATACGGTGGCAGCACAATGGAGTAACTTTGTTGCCTGGCTTTTGTAATTTTCCAGTTTAAAACTGTTAATATTCTTTCTAATTTTGGATGCTTCGCAGCTTGAATTATTTGCAGATGTTTTTTTTTTTTTTTAACTTTTGGACATTTGTTATGTTAACTACAGCAGCAAAGTGGTTTACAACCTTGCACGGGTCATTTCCATTACCAAAGCTGAAATAATACCTCAAATCCAGCAACCAATCAAAAATGAGTCAAAAAAGGAGGTGTCACCTATTTAGCTCGTCAGTTCCTCGATCAGACTGTACTTCTTGGGGAAGCTTTTCTCCTTTAGGGTTGTAAGATGCAACATATCTTCAACAAGCGTGTTGTGGAAAGTGTAATATCTGCTGCTATCATCTGTTGAATTGACAGCGTGAGAGTGAAAGACCTAAAAATGTTAACAACCTGATGAAGAAGGTTGTTTGGGTCCTGTGGACTACAGGAGACAATGGTGAAGATTTGATTTAAAAAAAATAGAAAATTATAGACAACCCTCTTCGTCCTCTTCATTAGAGTGTTACACAAAAAACATAGTTACTTCAGTCAAAACCTTGTTCAGACTGACTGTAAAACAGACTGCTACAACAGATCTTTCCTGCCCACAGACATTGGCATTTACAACTCTTTGAATAAGCTTACAAAATATGAGGCAAAAAGACATTTAACGTCCTTTAGGGACCAATAAAGTATTATTGAATTTGAATTTAAATAAATATTAAATGTGTTATATCGTGTGATATGTTTTTATGACTGAACATTGTTTGTTGGTAATTTTACAGTGGAGGAAAAAAAAAATATCAGTTTCGAAGTTGAAGCTGTAAACACTGCTGCCTTTTTTTAAAACATGACAGCAAAATGCTCGAAGTAGGCTGCATTTTTTTTTTATCTTGGAAAAAATATAAAAACTAGAGAAAGTTGTCACAACTGCAAACCCAGGGAGGAAATGTATCTGGTGGGAAAAAGCAAGTTAAATTCTAATGTATTGGTGTGCTCCTAGTGTTTGAGTCCATGTCTCCGTCCTTTTATTTGTGGGCTCCAGCATCTACGCAGTGACAGTAGGTAGAATCACTGTATTTTATGGTATCTTATTGAGACACCCTTGACGATGACACCTCCTCAATAGAATTCCTCCTTAGCCCCCCTCACTGCACCACACCTACCCACTTCTTTTTTCCTGCTTTTTGGCTCCATTCCTTGCATGCTCACTCCTGCTGTCTGTAAATCACATCCCTTTTTTCCTGTCTCTCATCTTTACCCATCCATCTCTCTCAATCATCTTCTTCCATATTGCTCTCTGTCCCCACAAATCTTCCACTCTTTGCATCCGAGCACTTCCTCTGTCCGCTGTCCTCCTTACTTTATATCACTCTCCCTCTTTACCCCCTGCCAGCCTCTCTCCTTTTTTCCCCCATCGAAGTGGTACAGTAATGGTGCACTCTGTCACCGTGTTCATTTCAGCATCATACCCCAGAGTGGTTCTGTTTATAGCTGAAAATCAGATACACAAGTCCGGAAATGCTGTGAAGAAATATTTAAGGGGAGCATGGCTGTGCTCATTGAGGCAGCACAAACAACATATACATTTACAACTAATGTTCTGCAAATCCTAAGGAGTACACAAAAAGAGTAAGTTGGCTCCTATAATGTAAATAAATAAGAATCATCTCATAGGAAAGTATATTGCAACGTGCAATTAAAATATCAAATTCCCTTTTTTGCACACTCAAACTTCATCTCAAATTATCCTGAGCTGCAGCACCCAACAAATGAGTTTCATTTACCCTTGCAGTAAGAGAAACACATCCTTTGTCTCGGCTTTAATTACAGCATACTTAGACAAGTCACTGTGGCGACAATCAACCTCACTGCCATGCTGATAAATAGGATAAAAAAACTTAGAGGGAGTTTATGCTTGGTTGTTTACAGAAAAGAAAAGAGAAAGAAACTTTGTGGCTGAAAGTTAGCAAATACTTAAAGTTAGCAAATACTGAGCGTTGTTGTTTGTAGATCTTTGGTGCTTTGTAAAGTCAGATATTGTTTTAAGTTTATTTTTCAGCAGATTAATGCAAAAGACGTTTTTCTATGTTTTTTTGAAAATATAATGAACTTCACAAAACAAAAGTCTCACTTTACTTGCTGAAACATTCCTAAAAAGATGATTTTAAAATGTAAAACAGAATTAGAAAACTACAAAATGATACTAGGGTTGAATTTTATTTTAAAGTAGCTATTTACTTCACTGCTTTGTTTTGTAAGGTTCCGGTAATTAATCTGCATGGAAGTTAAAACCTGTAGAAAAAATGCGTAAATTAAATGTTCCTCTCCAAAGCATTTTACATATTTATCTATTATGTTGTATCTGGGTAAATCTTTAAACATTGTGCATAATCATTACACGTATTGTTTTGAGTAATGAGAAACATTTTAATTTCACCATTATCCTGATCACACTGTTGCGAACGTGTTTTCATTTCACATGATTAGAAAAAAGGACATGTGATGCGGTAGATTAGGCAATTATATCTCTTATATCTCTTTCTCGCTGAAAATTTCCATCCGCAATAAAAACGTCACTTAATCTCTGTGTATCCTATGCAGACGCTTTGTCTGCGGCGATGAAGATTTAATCAGGGGCATATGCCAAATGTTTTGAGAGGTTCCAACTGAAAGTTAGTAATCTTCTTTTAAATCAGGCAACTTATAGGTTTTATAGAATTAATATTGTATTTCTCACATGGTAATTTGGTACTTATGAATAAAAAAAAAAGGTATATATGGAGGGGTTACAATGATATTACAAAAAGTAACCATGGATCATCTTGAAAGGAAAGCGGTTGATTAACCATGGGTATTTAAGCTAGAATATTCATAGAAGCAAATATGAAATAGTTATTGGAGAAATATTGTTGTTTTAGCAAAAATTCCTGGAGATGTGTAAAGAAAAAACATAATCTAATTGATAGACCGGCCTCATACTATATGCAAAATAATAAATCTATTAGTGCTTAGTCTATTGAACGTGTATGTATCAATATAGAGAACTACTTAGTTTCAAGAAAAGTTCTACAAAAAGGTAAAGATTAAGGTAAGATTCTTTTTTGTCTTTACTGTTCACAAAGGTTACCTGCCATGACAATGCATTAAGGCCAAATCTACCATGTGTTTAGCCTTCCTAAAACAAAAAAATGTATATAAACAAAATGTCTTGGTAATGCTATCAATTAGCCTAAGCACCTGCCTAATAATAATAAAACAAAAAAATTATACATTTTTCTTCAAATAAAATGTGGATGGATGCTTTTGCTGCAAGTTGATGACTCGATGCAACCTGCTGGGATTCCTTAGATTGGAAACTTTTTCAAATTGATTTTTAATCATGTATCAATGATTTGAATTGATTTTCTTGTAAAGTGCCCTGAGACGACATCTGTTGTAAATCGGCGCTATATAAATAAACTGATTCTTGATTCTTTAGACATTGTGTACTGTATACTCACACCCCGGTCACCATCTTTTTCGACTGCTCCCCTCTGGGAGGTGTTTCAGGGCAATAAGGACAGAAACAAACAGACCGAATAACAGCTTCTTTCCAAGAGCTGTTGTTGCCCTGAACGATTCAGGTTCACTGTAACAAATATCTTCTCAATACTCAGTGCAATACTGGTACAACATGTTAATATTCTTGTATATATATTTTATTTTTCTCCACCTGAACAGTCCATTTTTAATAACTTTTTATAACTTCTAAAACATTTTTATTTATTGTTTTAATTTGCACCACTTGCCTGCACTGTTTTGTTTTTGGAAATTTCATTGCACCCATGTGGGGCCATGACAAACAAAGAATTCTGATTCCAATTCTGATAATCACATAATTTTTTGAAAATCAGACCATTTTCTTCTTGAATGTCTCTATTCTCAGCCTGATTTATTGCTGTAACGTCATGGAGGTGAATTTGTCTCAATGTCATTCAGTCAAATAGAAGCTAATCCAAGTCAAAAAAGACGCCACAAAGTTCAAGGCAAAGTTCTGATGTGTTAGGATTCAAAGGTGGCAGGACAACCCAGAATTTAGATATGTTTAAAAATGATTGATTTAAGAAAATCCTAAAACTCAGGGCTGGACAGAACTTGTGGTCAATCATCAGAAGACAGGGTGGTACCGTGCGAGCAGATACAAAACAGGTCCAGGGGTCAGACGTGATCAGAAGTCCAATTACAGAAATGAGGTCAATGTCCAGATAATCAGATGCCGAATGGTATCCAAAGGGCAAGCCAAGACAGGGAAATCAGAACACAGAATTTGGTCGATATCAGGAACAGCATAACAGTAAAACCGCTGGACAGCTACCTACAAGAAGTTTTCAGTTATCTGGCAGCTATGCCTGGGAAGATGGCTTGCTTATATAGTCAGAGGAAATGGTGGAAACAATAAGTAACACTGGTTGGGTATGGTCGAATTAGACTTGTTGGAGACATGAATGTAAGTAAACATTCTAGCTGCAAGGATCGTGACAGGAGGTGGAAGCGTTCATGTTTCCAACACTCAAAACTCTTTGAGTTCAACCAAAAAAGGGAGCATCAAAACCAAAAAATCATAACCCAAGATTTCTGAAATGTGCAAATAAAGGTTTGTGTATGTTTTGCAGATAACTTTTTCTCTTAATGATAACAATAATGAGTCATGTAAATTAAAAAGAAAAACAAAACAAAAACTTGTGTAGACAAAACTTTTTTCCCCCAAAAAAATAAATTACAAAAAGATATTTAATTAAAACTTGTAAGTTCTGACCAAAATTCATGATTTAAATTGAGATTTTAGCTTTTGTGTTATTGAGTAATATTCAAATGAATTTACCTCCATATGACTTCTTAATGTTCACATATGTTAGTTGCCATCTCTTTGTATTTGGATGCCACGGTTTAAGACAACTCAAACATGGGATTTGGTGCAACTCTGTTGACAGAGAGCCTCTATTGCCTATTCCACTGCCATTTATTTCCTAAAGAGCAGCAGACAGGAAACCAGCTGTCAGACTGTTCACAACAACCAGTCCTGATACAATCTCACAATGTGAATTTTAAACCCTCCAACCCAATACGCACCACCTATACGATCCAAATAAGTTAAAGAAGTTTGGGTTCCACGTAAAAAAAAATAAACCCTAAGTTTTCTTATGTCTTTTTTTAAATGTGCAGAGACAGCAGCTGTGATAGCAGCTTTAGAGATAAGATCGTACAGCAGTGCTGTAAAACCAGGGTTAGCGATAGATTTTCCCTTTTTAAGATGACAACTAAAAATACATTTCTCAACTCAAAGAATACACATCATCTGTGAGCATCCATGTTCTGATTACATAAAATCGCCAGCACCACAATCATACTATGGCAAAATATCAAGCAAAATCACACCAAAAAAAAATCATGACTACCCAGAGCTAGCATCTATTTCGGGGGATTAAAACCTGCTGACCTTGCAAAGAAACCACCGCAGCTGTTTCCATGTTGGGTAAAATGTTTCAAGTTTGGGAAAACGTTACGAGTAATGGTGATGGAAAAATTAGTGGACCAGGATAACCGTCCTTCCATCACACTACATTAACTCCGACTGCATCTCAAGGCGAGTCACTCAGAAACTAATGCAGAATGCAGTGTAGTGGTCCGATGTCGTACGTTGTTAAATGTATAGTGGAGCAAATGTACAACACAACCAGGCGGGTTAGCACGTACCCAGTTGCAAACGTAGGCTTTTTTCATGGGTCATTTCACTTCACTTGATCCTGTGACATGGCAATGATCTCCATTCTGTCATTTGAAATTGTAATTGCTCTGAGCAGCCATGAAATACTGTCACAAAGGGGGGTTGGAAGGGAAGGCAAAAACAGGATAACTCAAAGAGTAAGAGATTTAAAAAAATGAAAAGAACAAGGTTAAGAGGTTAGGGAAACAGTTGACAGAAAAAAGTTGAATTTTTTGTTGTGAGAAGAAAAAGGAACACAGTGACGTTCTACCTTTCTTGAGAGTTGCATGATAGAATATCTGTCATTTTCTCCAACTACCCCTCTATCATCCGCTGATAGGGCTCACATAATTACACCTCAGCTCTCTTGGCTGTAATTACAAGACTCCAGAACAAAAAACACTTCAAGTCCATCAGTTTTCCTTCATCATAATTCTCCACTGAGGCTGCCGGAAGAGCCTGATGCTCTCCTCCGGGAGGAAAGGTCATATCTGCGCCTGGAACTGTCCGATGAGAGTGTCAAGGCTATGTCTATTAAGGGCTTTTCATGTAGTCACATATTCATTATAGAAAGTGTGCTTTAGCTGGCTAGCTGCTTTTTATTTGAGACAATGCTGCCATGAAAGCCCGGCATCCCTCGTCTCTGTCTATTAACAAGCAGAAAGTGTGTTCAGGGAGCAGCAGTTAACCTCAGAAGTCATGGACGTTATTTTTAAAGCTAGAGACAAAAACCATCATTCCATGTAAGAACAGCTTCACACAAGAGGCAATAATCTGGAGAAGAAGGGATTTATTTTTCACAGGAATCAGTTAAAGGCAGAGTGCAAGCCTGCCTGAGGGGTCATTTTACATCAATACAATGAAGAAGTTCACAACCTGATGACAAACAGGGACATCAGAAATGTCAAGAGTCAAAAGGGCAACAAAATAAGGTTTTCTTTTGCGATACATAATTGATATTATATTGATTGATATTATTACTTAAAAAAAGTAATTTTTAAAATATATTTAATTGGTCACTTTCACTGGTGCAATGAAACACAGGATGCCCTTTTCTAGCGAATGTAATATCAAAGCATAATTCATAACTCTAAATATAATCCAAACAAATCTAAAATAATCTAATCCGGAGAGCGAATGGGTTTAATTTATGTGAAATCTGTGTTTTGACCTCTTGTTGAGAGCCCAACTACACCAGTGATTAAATGAAAGGACCTACGGTAAAGTATGGTTACTCCTTTCAATAACCATAAAAGTTGAAAATTCAACGTTGTACTAGTATTTTCTGTTGGTTCATCAGTATAATGTTTGTAAATTTCATATATATACAAATAATGTTTAGCGGTTTCTTGACATTCTTCTTTATCCTGTCAGGTGTCTCGGCACCAAAGCTACCGATAGCACACAACTACCATCTTCTTATCTGTTTTGTTCAATTTCGTTGAGCAACTGACTCTGCTGTGGGTGCCCGAACAGATGGCTGGGAAGATGCTTTTACTCTCCACCGGAGACCGATACAAGATATGTAACGTCTCAGTGCCAAAGTTGAAAATCCTAGGCTTTTTCAACAAGACTCTGTTTTTTCTCTTTTTTGTAAACAGCCTTTGGTGCAGCTTCTCTAAGCCAGTCTGTTCTGTCCAATCAAAATCCGTTCTCGAATATGCAAATAGAATCAACTTCCTAATCAGATT
>JAVLVB010001034.1:2373452-2400333 GCA_032876305.1 Orestias chungarensis | reverse complement strand
ATATATATATATATATATACATATATATATATATACATATATATATATATATATATATATATATATATGCAAAGTTGAGCTTTTTATCTGGAACACTAGGCAGCCTAAAGCCATCTTATGCTCTGGATTTCAATGGAACATAAATTACACACTTAGCCTTCCTTTTTTTGAAATATGTGTGGGACTTTCTCCATATAGGTCACACAGACCTCTCACACTGTTTTGGTCACACAATAAACTGTAATAATAATTCAAAAAGAAAAAAAAACAACAACTTTGGAAACTGTAGATGTAAGACATTAAAACATGTGACAGCTCTAGGTCAATTTGCCAATTTATGTCTGTGTTACATCCCCTCCTTATTCATTGTCTTTGTTGTAATATGATGAAATATGGAGATAAATAATTAGGAACAGGACCAATAGTTTCAAATTATTTAATTGTGGCACACACATTAAGATTTAAGTACTAGCTAATCCTTTTTCAAGGTAGATTTCCAACAACATTATCTTACTAAAATATTGAAAGAGAATCATTGTCCTTGCTGCAAAATCTATTACCTTTACAACAAAGAATGTAAAACTGAGAGATGACTTTGTTTTTTAGGTCTCATAGCGGGGCTGTGATCTGTCACTCTGGGCCACTTGCTCCACTCCTTCAACAGTGTGAATTTAGTTTGATATATTTTATTTTCCTTAACAAGAGCTGGTGAGAGATAATGGTTCTTTTTAGGCTCTCCAGACAAATAAAAGAGTCAACAGAGGGAGCACTAACCAAAAGGGAAAATTAAATAACAGTTTCACCCGGTAAAAAAAATGACATAGGAGGAACAGGATGATATGTCTTTTCCACATGCTGCAGAAAGAGCAATACTTCAGGTCAGGTCAGTTGAACTATGACCATGCAATGGCACTGTCATTTTGACCACTGTGTTGATAAGTAATTGTGACTGTCAGATCAAAGTATAAGTTTTGTGCTTACAATTCATCTGTTGCACTTTCTCCTGGCAGACTGACGGTGGGAATATCCCTCTCAAATGAGGAGTTTAAGGTCAACTTTAACCACCTATATGAATCAAGTTGTTGTTTCCTGTCTCATTTACCGTTTTTTTACCCCAATTCCTGATGTCAAAACCTGTCCTACTAAATGACAAACAACTCTACAACTTGATTTTTGTAAATGAAAATTATTTGTTTTAAACTTTGCAATAATGAAGTGATTAGACGGGTTGTTATGATTGTTAACTCACAACTAAAAGAATGGACTAGAGGAGTTAATTCCCAACATCCTTAGTCATCTACTATTCATATATACGACACTACTCCCATTATTTTACTGATTTCAAATAGTGATGTCTAACATGTTTTACTGTTGGAATTTTAAATTATATTTCTGCACAATGCTGCCTCCTACTCCCCACTTCCGAGCCAGACATTGCACGTGTGCACATACGCCCACATGACAAAATAATACATACATTCTCCACTACATTTTTCTTTCCATTAAAGAAAAAGAAAAACAAACACCCACATTTGACTGCCTGCATCTGTCCAGTGATGAGACATAAGAACCTGTTTCTCCTTTATGCTGCAAAAAAAGAGAGGTTTAAAACTAGTATAGGATTGAAAATTATGGGACAGTTCAGGACAGGTCCGTTTTTGTTTTTCAATGATGTGAAGATAAACCTAGAAAATAAAAGAAAGCGTAAGTTGCATTTTATCATTTTTCAGTTTTTTTTCACATAGTAAACATCACACCTTATGTAGTTGTTTTCAAATGTCACCCATTGAATCTATTGTATAACTTTGCTAAACTAAACCGAAGCCGCATAGACTGACAGACCCTGGAAATACAGAGCAGACTTCTCCGTTTACTGCTTTTAAAAATTTACAAACATACTAGAGGGTGAGATACTAGTCCCAAAAAATTTACATTTCAAAAAATGTTATCTTTAATTTTTAATTAAGGTTTTGTGACCCTAAAAACTTTTTTAAAGTATTTATTTTGAAAGATAGGAGATAACACATAGTCTAAACTGGCGTGAAGTTTTGATTTTTATTTGAGAATTTTGACACCAATCCCATTCCATGGGAGCTACTGTCCTGTAACTTTTGGAGGCTTAACGTCTCCAACTGAGACCTGCTAATTATTTTCCTCAGCTCTGCAGAGGTATGGCAAAGAGGCATGCATGTGATTCAGGTGTGTTGGAGGAGGGATGCATCTAAAAGTTGAGAAAAGTATCTCTCCTGGATCTGGATTAGGCACCCCTGCTTTAAAGTGTCCAATCTTTTCCAGTAATGTTCAGCTTCAGTGGTTTCAGAGCGTCTTAAGGATTGACTTTTGACCCTTCTCCACTAACACCTAGCAGCATTGCTTGGCTCAGCTCAGCTCTACCCTTTAAAATTCAGGTGGTTTTGCTTTATAAGGCACATCTCTACTATGTAGGATCATCATATAATTGGGATACCGTAGATTCTGAAAATTAGCTTAAGGTAAACTGTATATTACCCAAATCCATAAGCTCTTGTGAGGCAATCAGTGAATTATCTTCCCAAAGCAACTCAGTTTCCGACAGTCTTCTGACGTTGGGTCGAGATTATAATTTACTATATGATGTTACAGGATATAATTACAAGACTGTTAGCACTTATCTATCTAATATGAAACAACTAATTGTGCTCTATAGTATGGTTAGAGGTTATCCTGAAAACAACACGTGAGTTTTGTAACCATAATTTGTTTTTGATGCGCTTATTGCAAAGGACCTGGCAAAATTGTTTAAGAACTTGTTTAAACCTCGTCTTACTTTAATTTAAGTTCTTTAATTTCTGAACTTAGGTAAAACACAATGGATATTGTAGGTTGTTTGATTTAGGAATCTACATCCAGATGGCTGTTATAATTCTACAAATGTAATAAATTCTCAAAGAATGCAGTCCTTGTCAAAAGTAATTAACACTTTCTTTAAGTGTTTTGAAATTGTATAAAAGACCAAATCAATTGCTTGTAAAAGGAGTCTCTCAGCACTAAGCATTACACAGACTGTTAATAATCTAGTAAGTGGTAAACTCTAATTCTGACAAGCCTCTTTGACATCTGAAGCTAAAGAGACCCCATGTAGTTGAGGAAAACCCCCGGGTTGGGGACAACTCATCTAAAGGGAGCTCTTAATTTGTTTTCTAAACCCAGGCTGATTACCATCTGCTTGATAAACTTTGATAATTGCAAATGCTACGGCACTTCAGAAAAGCCCTGTGAACTACTCTCTTTGGCTACAGAGTTATAGAGAGTGCCACCAGCTTCTTGAGATCTTTACAGTAGTTCAATTCCTTACAGCACTCCTTATCAGTAAATGAAGTCAAGTGGTTGATTGCTATCTCTGTAGAGGAGTAGCTAACATGTCCACAGGATGTAGCTACTGATTTAATGCCCTTTTATGTGGCTCATACTCCAGTTTTACTTTTAGTTTACAGTTTGTATTGAATCTAAAGGTTTGTTCCCTGCTTCAAAAAAATAAAATCTCGTATGAAAGTGCCTGATATGGCATATGGATCCAAGAAATGCAAAAAAGAAAAGAAAGGATTTGAATGCACATAAGTCAGTTTTAAAAATATAAATCCTCTTAAGTGTAGATTTAGGATATAGCCAAAAAAACAAGACTCTTGCAGTCTGTTCCTTTCAAGGTAATTACTTGAAAAGAACAGCTCTGTCCTTAGATTTCTTGCGCCACAGTGTAAAAACAAACACACTTTAAAAATCCTGCTCTAAACCTAGAAATGTCCAAAATGTTCCATCCATAAGTACTCAGTAATAGAATAAAAGCCTTGTGTTGCATGGTGCACAAGTAAAAAACTAGAAATATGGAGTTGGTGTGCATTATTGACAAAACAGAAAGATAAAAGCAGGGGAACAATCTTAGGTATACAACATCCACAGAGCAAAGACGTGAATATACGTTTTCTAAATTACAGCCACACAAAATTACCAACAATGAACAAATCATAACTTTTGAGCTTACCTAGACTATCACCTTCTATCCATTATTGTGGCAAGAAAATGCTACATCCAACTTTTCAAACACTGATAATTTCTAATTTCTCAAACTCATCTGGGACAGTTTGAAACGTGTCAGGGGTTGGCCTCGACTACAAAGAATCACATCCAACAGGTTAACTGTGTTGGCTTTTGGCGTGCAAAGTGTAAAGTCTTCAAATGTGAACATATAAGTGAACTAATAAGGGTTTCTAAAAAGACATTGTGATATCAACCTAAATTTAAACAAAACAATAAAATGACAATAAAATAAAATTATTTTTGAAGGAACATCTCAATATTTCAGCAAAAAGCTTGACAGCAAACAGGTCTTCAAATGGACAAAGTGTTCTTATTGTTAAATAGTTAAGTGGGATAAGGACAAAAAGCCAATTTTATGAAGTCATCACAAAGTCCTCATATTAGTATCAATGCAAATTGCTGGAAAGAGCTGGAAATGTGTGTTTGAGTAACGCTGCCTTCAAACCTATATTAGTTAAACTCATTTTGCCATTAGGAATGGGCCAGATGTCCCCAGAAACTGTTGTAATACACTTATAGAAGGATACATCAGTTATACAGTTTAAAAGCACATGGCAATTTACATGACTTCAAAGAATTCTGTGAAGTATTTATTTTTAAGCTAAAGTTATATTTTGGAGCAGCTAGAATAACGAAAACGGCAGTGTGTGAACTCCGGTGCATTCCAGACCAGTAAGTAACCTTACTGATATGGAAAATAGCTATTTTTAAGCCTTCATCACCCTGTAACAAAAGACTGGACAAGACAAGACATACCTGGAAATTTACTGATTTCCAAAACAATATACAGTAGAAATAGTTTGAATTCATTAAAAAAAGATATGCATTACATTAATAGTCCAGTAAGATCCATTTTTATTATAGCGTAAAGTTAAAAATTCAATAAATCTAATTTCTGGCCTACTCTTTGCTCTTAAATAGAATGCTATTTCGTATTCAGAGAATTTTCTTCAAATTGCTGACAAGCAGCAAGGGAGCTAACATAGGGAGAGAAAAGTTTAAGGCCTGGCTGGTCTACAGTATAAATGGGAAAAGAAGCTGGTTTGAATTGTGGAAGCAGGTTTCTACATCTCTTTGCCAAGTCCATCTGGATTCTACCACACAACTGTCAACAGTAATTACTTCCCCCCAGAGAGTCGCATCTAATGTTTGCCACACAACTTGCCTTGCTTTGCAATCAGTGTTTTGAGACTTGTGTTGCAATGGTACTACAGTGTGCAGGTGTAAGATTTTATTTCAGAAATCCCATGCTCATTGAGTGTCCATATGTGGGGACATTTATATTTGACGTCCAATTGGACTGAATGTATAAAAACATTTATCCCCTTGGCCTGCAATGAAGCACTTCATCTCAATTTCTACAGGCAATTAAGGTTTTTTGTTTTCTCCTGTTTCATGTTTCTGCCCATAGCTTAGAGGAGCACAACATGAGGCAGGCGGAATTAACAGCTTGGATACTCAAACTTGTGATCAAGTGACCTATTAGCCGAGACTAAATTAGTTATCGAGGACTCTTTTTACAGGCTCAGTTTACTTTTAATGAAAGCTTTTAATGCTCTTTCCTTTGGTATTCATATAAAAGCCATTATCTGTCATTCCTCTAAACAGAGTATTTTAAAGAGAACAATTACACAACATTTATCCACAGTGTTATTACTGCTTTTGTAAACACAAGCTGACAATTATTTCCGCAGTGTCATTAATATGACATACAGCCAACCAGATCCCAAACTGGTCATATGAATCTACTTACAAATAGTGTCAAAAATAGAGTTTTAAAGACATGAAAATTTACAAAAAACCTAGAAAAGAGAGAAAAAAGAACAATGGTCTCTTACTGGCAAGGTACTATAAGACATATGACTCCACACGAGGTAAAAGGGGAGTTCCTCTATTGAAATAAAAAAAAAACTTCAGAGCCTCGCTGTCATTCCCAATGCATCAATGAGAAGTTGAAATATTCATAAAAAAAACTGAAGTCAAAGGGCAAGTCAGTACTGAGTACCTCCTGTTGTCTGAACTGTTTTTGCCAAACTTGACAGAATGCTTGGTTGCCTGGGTTGGATACTGGCAGAGCTTCTTTTCTCTTTATCTTTTTTTTCTCTCCCTATCTGTTTCTGAACTGAGGCCAGGGTCCTCTTGGGCCTGGCTCTATTGTGCTGAAGGAAAATTGCCAATCCGGACTACTCTGATTGAATAGTGCAAGCAGGAGTTTTATGAAAGAGCTCATTTGCTATTCATTAACTCCTTCTCTCACTCCTTTTCCCACTGTCCCCTTATATTCCATTGGCTGAATGTGCCACACTCAAACTTCCTTTCTTGATCTTTTATTCTTTATATTTTTATGTTCACAGACTCCCTCTCTGATGATTTTCCCTGAAGAGACTCCCTAATCTAAGGATTTCTTTTTATTCCCTCTGATAGTTTACTACAACTAAAATGCATCCAACTCTGCCAAGCTTACGCAAATAGGCCTTGAATTTTTTCAAGAAAAGGGGAACTACTGAAGTATTTATCAAACAATCAAACAGTTTTTATTGCATAAAGATTACAAAGAAGATAAATGGGTATAACTTTTCCTATTAGGTATCAAAAAATCTCTTTGCTGTAGTAGCTATTAAAAATGTAAAAATTATTTTGGCTGTGAACAAACCCAAACTAAAACTAAACCAATTAAATCTGGTTTATAAAGGTAGACATAAATTTAGTCCCTGAATCAAGTGTTAAACAGCAAAAACTTTAGAGGGAAAAATAAATACCACCCATACAGAGGCCAGAAGCAGCGTTCAGAAAACTGTCCATTTGTGTTGGAACACATAAAAAGTCATAATGATCAATCCAATCATGACGTGCAAGATTGGATGGTGTTTGTATCAATAGGCAACACATTATATTTTTGAAACTACCTAAAATTCTAACAGAGTGTTCTTTAAACCCAACATTACAACAAGGGAATATTTCATGAATTGTAACTTACCAAAATTAAAATAAATGCCTGGGATTCTTCAAAACTTGAGAGAAATGTTGGTAAATGTGCTTTAGTGTCATTTTGTATTTGTTACAGTTCAAGTGCGGTGACCATTTTAATTTGTTTGTTTAAGCCACAAACGCAGCGCCATTTGGTGGAGAGGATCAGGGAAACCTACAGTATTTGAAATACCTGAGTCGGCTCTTCACTGTTATTTAAAGGCAAAAATGCTGTGCAGCCAGGTAGGAAAGGGACTGCAGTGAATGTGGTGTTTTTCCATACTAGATTATTAAAAGGAAACTTCAACATTTACAGAAACTATTGTAATTATTACTTTTGCTATTAATAAATATCTCTACTTCTACCTCTAACCCCAATCAGTTTAACAGATTAGCTCATAATAAATAATTCACAAATGGATGGATAAGCAAGATACAAATCATACCTTGCTCATGACAATAGACAGTTCAAAAAGATAAATTTTGAAAGAAATATTTTGTAACTTTTATTTATTACTGGGGAGGATATTTCAGTAATGAACACCAGAACACTTCCCTCGGCTCTCTTTTCTTTGTTTTGGGTGAAGGCTTCAAGTGCAGTGAGAGTCAATTGGATGGGTCAAACAATGTTTTCCACATTTATTGGAACCGCTGGTAAAAATGTGCGACAAAACTTGAATTAGATGTATGTGTTTTTTTTTGTAGCAATTTGTTTTCACACCTTTGATTTGTTCAAAAAGAAGAAAGTTAAGACAACTGCCCAACTTTTAAATCTGTAATAATGTTATGTTTTCTTAGGGGAGGATAACTATGGCAAAAAAGGGCAAAAGCAGTCATTCAAGGCTAAGAAGAACATTTGCTGTATAAAAAAAATTGCATTAATACTTAATAGAATCCTAAATGAACTTGTTTAAAGGGGATAAGCCTTTAAAATACATCTGGCCTGTTCTCTAAGAGGCACACCAAAGAGAAAATTCCTCATACCGCTTGGAGTGATTTCACTAAAAATAAAAAATATAAATCTCAAGAGTTAAGTGATTTTCTAAAATACTCTGTCGAGAGGAAAAGAAAGGTTGGGCCAGTGTTGCAAACATCACAGCACAATGTGTTAATGAAACTAATCGTAATTGATTATAATATCTTCCCAAAATCCGGATTAGTTTAGGGTAAATTCTTGTTATATGCAGCTTTCTTGATTCTTGTTTTCTCCATTTAATGACTGTTAACATGAATGCTAGCAAAGATAAATTCCCAGTCAGTGATTGACTTTCATCTCACTATCTTAGGTTTGCCATTTCTCTTTGGTAAAGTCAAAGTACCCGAGGCCACTTTGAGCAGCTTCCACAGCAGAGCTCTGAACAAATGGATAGATAACTGAATTTTTTCCCATTCTACAAACTTGCATGGTCTTTTTTAGTTTCCCATTATAAAAGAAATGACGATTTACACTGAATTCTTAACAATCTGTGACTAAGATGCACGAAGAGATTCAAAAACCCAGCTTTTCCCTGCAGGACCAATTTCTGCCCTGACCTGCAGACTTTGATTCTGATCCATTGGGATATTCTAACAACTATAACCCATGAGGGAGAAAACATGTTGTATGCTTCCAATGCAGACAGTACATTTGGAGTCAAACTAAGCCTAAAAATGTACATTTATCCTCTGTATGCATAAAATAATATTTTTCACAAAACTATAAAAAGTGCATTTAAGTTATTAGTGTTTTTGTCTGATTATGAGCCAAAATTAATGGTACTTTTTAGGTTTTGTACATTCAATCAATCACTTTTTGTACTATTTTAAAAAGACAATGTTTCATTATAACTATAAAACAAAAAACAGATCTTGGAAAGAAATATTAGTTTTGAAAGAACCCAGCTGTCTTATTTTTGGGGAAGACAAAAAAGTTTTTCCTCTTTCCATAAAAAAAGTCTCAAGTTTATTCCCTTCTCCCCTCATGTGGAGAAATCTACCCGGTCTCCAGCATCAGCAATAATGTTAGTGTGTGTGTGTTTATGTGTACCACTGTCTTAGTGTGCACACAAGCAGCTAACACACTTACAACTCCAAATATGTTAGTGGTAAAACCTCTTCTATTAAAGCTTTGGGCCTGTTTTTTTTTTTACCACTTCCCTATTCCTTATCCAAATTTTTCTTGGTTTCTAGTTCTGGTAAGCAGGAATATAAAGTCCTAACGTAAGAAGTCTGTATATTTTGTATAAGTACATTGTGATCATTTCTCAAACTAATTTGGAAAAGGGCTCATCTTATGTGTAGGGTGCGAGTCTGTTTTAAAGTGATTAAGTCTTTAGTCAGACAGGGTACTTCAAAAGCAATTACCTTTTAATGAAGCTAACATTTTTCCAAGGTTCCAGGCTGTTAAATGGAAATGCCAATTTCAAAGAAAGCCTTAGCATCTTGTGTACAAAGAATTACAAACACTCAAATGTTCAAATAAAATATTTCTTCTCAGATGAAAATGGGCAATCTTAAAGATATTTTTCATTATGCACTCCAGTAATTTACCCCAGTGGGCCAAGTCATAAAACAAATACTTAAAAGAATAAAGTAGGGCCTTTTTTTGCCAACCACTTAACAGAGGAAAGGCTTTTAAAAACTAAACTGTATTAAAGTAGCTCAGTTTTTGCTTGGAAAATGTTTCACATAGATTTCAAAGTGATTGGGGCTTTAAACCTCATTTTTAGACATCTCCCTAGAAAAATCGTACATACTTTTCAATAAATAATTAAAACAAAGCTGAAAATCAAACATGGTAACTGGAGTTGTTAAAGATTCTGTGGACTAAAACACCTTCAGTTCAACCGCTAAGTGAATTCCTCAAGGGAAAGTTTATGTTGGATAGTTTCGATTTGTCTTATTGTAATTCTTCTTGTTGAGAATATTCTATCTTACTTTGGGTTTTTCTCTCACAAAAAACAAAAAAAAAACAAAAAACAAAACACAAAAATGTTTCATATTTTCATACTGGCTTTATTCCAAAGTTTGCTTGACTGTGACTGAGGTCAGATCAGGTCTGCTCCCCTCTCAGATAAACAAACCCAACTCCTTATTCCCTCGGTTCCTCTTTTCTGTTTTGAGGAACTCCACCATGGGGTTGTCACTCCAAGCAGGCTCCCCTCACACGTCCACATATCTTTGTAACCCTTTAAAATGCATGTGGTTCAAAGTCACAGTTTGTCCAATGGTTGGTACTTATATATTTATTTGTAACTTTTTTACTGACCCTTTTTTTATGTTTGTTTTGTTTAGGTTTGAGGATGAGCACATCAGTAAACATTTTACTGAAAATACAGACAAAAAAAAATTCAGTATGACAAGAATATGGTGTTTTATAATAAATGCATCACAAAAAGGTTGATTTATTTAATAGAGTGGAATGTGATATTCTATCAAAATCACATCTTGTTTGAGGAAGCAAGTTTTAAATGTGGTTTTGGTTTGAATAAACAACAAAAAAAACTGCCTTGGCTTTTAGAGTCTATTTTTATACAATAGTAATCGCTGATGCTGCTCTGTTTTGAACCTTTTTAAGCTCATTTAGCTTAATAATTTCTCACTAATGAGGTATGCATTGGTTCATGACAGTTTAATGAATGCCACAGCTGCAGTGACATGATAACTATTTTTTTTTTTGGATTGGTTTTTTTGCCCCCTTCACAGCACATTATCCCAATGCCATAATATTGTGACACATTGTATTCCAATGATGTTGCATTGCAAGCACTAAGAAAAATCAGTCAAGTTTGATCGCATGCCAGGTGCACAACAGCAACACCTCAAACCCAACATATAGATTTGTCAGCTTTGGGAAACATAATTGAACATAATTACCAGAAGGAAAGAATGACAAATGGGCTTACTTCTAGGAATTGAAAGGTGAGATAACAGTTGGGTTTTGTGAACTAACTTAGTTAGAAAAATCTGTGTTATTGCATGTCTCCTTTTCTTTTTCAGTCTTCGGTGTTAATGGTGTAGGGTTGGAAGATTTATAATTAGTTAGATTTATAAATGGACCTTTTTATTGTGTACTGAACTATATGAAACATTGACACTGAGAGCAAACTGAGTCAAGTTTCAACAACTAAATGAAAACAGAAATGACTTCAAATTTTGCAAAAACATATTTTGTGATATTATTATATTGGAGCACAATCCTACCATGAAACAGGAAAACAGAAAATATGGCGAACCCGCAACAGACTGCAATTAATAATATGTTTATGATAAATATATGCAATATTTGTTTTTCCATACCCATAGAAAATAGATACAAATATTAATTTGCTGAGCACGTACCATCTGCTAATGAAACATTATTTAATGTTTGCCTTAGCTTCCAAAATCATTACTTTTTTTGCAGGACTAATTTTACAGATCACTACATTATAATCTTACATTGTATTAAATATCGTTACATTTCACTTAAATGCCCATTAATAACTTTCACATCGCACAGCGCAATAAGAGGTTAACATTAACTCCCAGAAGTTAACATCTTTAATAGTGTAATTAGATTAATGCGTTTCATCATCTGTTACCATAACTGGTAATAAAAAAAAAAAAAATGCATTCACCCCACTTGCTAAAAAAAAAAAAAATCAAATCATCTGTGGGTGAGATAATTATCTGCTACAGTCCAGCAGTCTTTTTCAGGTGGAGCTTATGCAAATCAGCAGAAAACCCAACTAAAAAATGAATAATAATCACTCAGCCTCGATGTCCTCCATCTTATAAAGAGTGTCGTGAAGCTCTGATCTTTCACTTTACATAAAATTACACTAATTGGAGCTATAAATGAAAAACTGCCTAAATAGGAACAGCATCTATATGTGACAATCTATACCCTTTCTGTAAGCTTGTTGGGCTAAAAAATTGTGTAAGATAAAACTGATATGAAGTGAAGTTAAGGGGAAAAAAACTGTGAGAATCACATTATGATGCCTAGAAGGCCTTTTACTTCTGTTCCCTTTTTAATCATAAGCATCAGAGATCCAGTGAATTAAAATTCAATAAGATGTAGGATGCTTCCCAAACGGTTTTGCACCAGTGAACTGTGATATGACTCCTCTTCTTAAACCAAATCCTAATACCTAAGCCCATCAAACTGTTGAGAAAAATGAACACAGCTCAAATGTGTTTGATTGATTGGTTATTACTAGTTAGATAACTCATAATTGATATTAAGTTCTATCTATCTATCTATCTATCTATCTATCTATCTATCTATCTATCTATCTATCTATCTATCTATCTATTCATTTCAAAGAAGAATCCTTTGAATTTTACCACATTTTGTTGTTCTTTTCCTAACATACTTGCAGAATTTTTAAGTATGCAGTCAATGGTTTTGTTTCAGGCTTTCATTATGCAGATGGAGATATTGTCTGCTTGTCTTGTGGAAACTATTAGATTAATTATTGAGTGAACATATTTCCCTCTTCTCTCCATTCTCGCAATCAGCTTTCGAGGTCCAGCCCCTGCTCGCTGAGCTGATTCATTGTCCCCATCACGACAAGCCTCCGTTTTTCTGAAATAAGACCTGCAGCTAGTTATGATTGTCTTGATGGATTTGTGCAATTCGACTGGCTGCGGCTTAATGAGCATAAGACGTAATCAAAAGTGGAGAGAAAAGGCTCAAGTTTTCAAACTCGGCTTTGCCTCTGGATCATTTCGCTAAAAGAGCTCCTCCTTGTCATTTTTCTTCACAGATATGCGGAAGCGAGCCGTTTACAAAGAAGGAACAGTGGCCAATGCATCATCCATTCCTGCATGCTGACGGCTGGTGAAAAACAGGAGTATTTACTGAGTCGGGGAGCCATTTACAACGGTAAATATGTACATCCCAGTCAAGTGAAGGGTTGATGGTTTTTGCAGCCGGTTGACATCTGATATACAGCTGCTCCCAGGGAGAGGGCTGATCAAGGCCACCTCTATCACTCAACCGGATAATCTCTGCACCCAGGAAAACAAACGGTGGTCGCTAGCTAACCTCAATAGTCTGCCTCACATCTTCATCTTGTGAAGCCATTTTGCTCCAAGCTGTCTTCAGATTTTTAAGGAATGCCAAAACAGATAAAATTTTGAGGCAATACATTTCCGTCAAACAAAATAAAGAAAACCATATTTTTATCTTTCAGACCAGCATAAAGCAACTCTGGACCTTTTTGTACTTTGGATGTTTAAACTGCATCATAGTGACATATAAGTTAAATAGGGTGAGGCAGTGATTTCTCTTGAGCAACAGAAAGCATGAGGGGCACAAAAATGGTTCTCCTGGGCAATTTAGACCTGTGTTATGGTTAGGATATAAAAACAAAGGAGTAAATTGCTAGTTGATGGATCCTGGAACAAGATGGAGCCTTGAAATCTGTTCATACACAAAACAAAGGACATGACCCAAGGAGGTCTGCTCCTTTGGTTGTGTAAACAGCTGCTGACATGACTGAGTATATTGAGATGGATAGAACAAAGCCTAGGCTGGCCGGAGCAGCTGAATGTCTCTTCTCCAATATGGAGCATGTTGGTTGTTTTGATATTCATAAGCTGGTTCAAGGGACTCAGATGATATCTGTGATATATTACATATATTACTGCAGAAGGAGGTGGCTGACTGTAACATTTTGAAACATATAATATGTCGTGCCTGTTTGCAGGTTTTTTCTTTATTACATATATTCAAATGTGCTGTTGGAAAGGTTACATTTTTTTCACGCTTGCAGCATGAGTGGAATTACAGTGTATTCCCAGTATTCACAATCTTTGGTACAGCAACCACTGACAATTAGCTGAAATTAAATCCTCCTTTAAAAGCACCTTTAAAAGACCATCTTAGTAGTTCAAACACCGAATAAGCCTTTACATTAATACCCAAATCGGTAATTGCACTACCTTAGAAGCTAACACAACAGTCTCAATCAAATTCGATTGGGTACAGCCAATTGCATCAAGGAAAATAAATGCTGCTCCAGGTTTGGCATTTTCATTATAAAACACTAGATATGCCCTACAAATTTTCTCTGTATAATTTAGAGTTACATTAAATAGAAAAATACAGTTATTAGTATAACAGCAGACACTAAATCCCAAATAGGTAAAACAACTAAGGATGTGCTGATTAGCATTGCCTTTTCTCCAGTGTTTAATAAACTAAAATCTTCCGCCTGATGATGTTTAACGCTGCAGATAGACTAATTCTTGGACGCTTGCTCTTTGGTTTAATACAACCTAATGATAATTTGTCTTTTCACATTTAAATATGATATGATGCAGTTACAGTTAATAATGTCTGGGTGGACAAAGCCATCAAACATTTTTTTTACACTTCTTAGACTTTGTAAACATATTCCATGAACAATGCAAATTTTATAACTAGTGCGTCAGGACCATTAGAAACCATTAGACCATTGTAAATAGCACAGCGGTACCGACGGAGAGCTGCAGCAGCCAATTCAGTCTCACTTTTTGAGTAAAGATTTCTTTGTTCGACAGTAGAGTTGAGGTAAGAATCATTGGATTCTGGTTCTTTTCATTGTCTAAACAATCATATCAAACATCGGTGGTCGCCCTTTTGTCTGAAGTTGCAACAAAACAGAAAAATGCTTTAAGCAAATGAGTCTCCTGAGCAACTTCTCTTTTTAATTACATGAAGTGAAATACATACATTAAGTAAACAAACATTGACCATTGTAGACAAAATGTGTTAAAGGAACCTCGGACTTTCTGAGGCGCAGGCTGTCACATAACATAATCGTTAGAACTTATGTAGTGAGACGTGCTTGTGTTTGTAGCAAGCTACATTTGTACGATGTAATGAGTCAGACTTGTTGGCAAAACACAAACAGACTGAAAAAAATAAATAAACTAAAAGAAGGGACAGAGCGAGTCATAGAGTGAGAGAGAGAGGGGGAGAGAGAGAGAGAGACTCCCCAGTCCCCTGCTGGCAGGGTCTTTCATGTAATCTGAGCAACCACGGGGCCAGAAAGAAACTTTGATCGGAAATATTTTCTCCAGTCCATTTACAGCTCAGAGTCTGGTGAATGAGTGTGTTCACATTTTATATATATATATATATATATTTTTTTTTTTTGTCCCGTACAGTAATGCGGAGGACATAAGCAGGTCACACAGACACTTGCCTCATTCCACTCGCAGCAGACCCAAAGGATTAATTTAACGAGCTGTCGGACGCGTGTCCTATAAGGCCCTCGTTAAGACCATCATGCAGAATCTCCATTTGACTGCTGTCTGCCGTGACTAATTGACTTATTTTGCAGGCCTAAGCAATACTGAAAGCTCTCATATTTCATATTTATCTCTTTTTGGAGCGACGTCAGGAAACTTCAGGCTGAGGAGGACTTCGCGCTGCCCTTTGAATACTAAGATCAAAAGGAGTTGATAATTTTGACTGACCACAAAGGGAAAGAGGCTTTTTTGCCTTGATTTTATTAGTGGTTACATTCATGATTGAAATGAAAATGGAGCCACACATAATTTTTGATGTAGAAACAACTCACCATGACGGCCATTATATCCTTTTTCATTTTCCTTAACATTGTATTTAATCAAGATTAAACAGGCTTAAAGCGTGCTGCTTCCAGCCCAGGAGAAGTAATGACTGCATCAATCAGGCTTTGCCTCATACACGACTAATTTCCAGATAAATTGAGTTGTTTGTTTTTCCTCTGTCTACCTATTGCAAATATTAGCCTCATCCACTGCCCATATTATTCAGACAGAGTACATACATTCAGGCTGGAGGTGTCAAGACACAGCAGAGTTCCCCTGGGCGTTTAGGCGGGCTTAGAATGGCCATCTTATTGACTTAAGTGCAGTTTCAATTTTCCAGTTTTTTTTTTTTTCACGGCTGAAATCAAGAGCGGGGTGAAATGGTGCACTTTCACATTTAACTTTGTTTGCGTGCGAAACTTTAGCAGCTCATCTTTGTTAGCAGTTGAAAAGGAGTCATTTGGTGCTGCCACCCGCTCTCACCCACACAAAACACACATCACCTCAATTGCCACATCACCTCTCTCGGTCTCTCTCTCTCTCTCTCTCTCGTGCACGTGCAAAGGCAAACAAAATGCCGGAGGCTGCTGTGCTTTATTCCACCACTCTGTTTTGTAGTTCCGACGCAAATGGGCCAATACGTTTGTGTTAGCTGGTGGGGCGCACCGAGAATGGATCTGCGACTGTGTTTTATTAAATCAGTATTGCGTTTGAGGACATAAAATCTGACAAGTAAATGGAAACACATGGATCACGTCCAGAAAATAAATAAAAAAATAAAAAAATCGATAACAAAGACAAGCATGTGGCAGCCGGTGTTCGGTGCATGCACAAGGCTTTGTGTCTCATCTCTTCAGGCAGATTACCAAACATATCTCACTGCTTTAATAGAGTCATGATTCCATGTGAAACATCAATGGCGCCTTGTTCATTCGTTTTCACTCACACAGATTTGACCAAAAACCTCGTTCTTTTCAGCCCCAGCACTTCTATCTAGTTAGATCTGTACAGATGGAATGACAGTTTGATTGGACACAAGAGACACTGTACTCCCCATGGTACAGGCAGATGTGCTCTATATGCAAGGCAATCAAGTAAAACTGAGTGGAGAGCAGAGCACTATCTCTACACCCACTCACACAATGAACTTGCCTTAAGAGAAAGAGAAGTGGAGGAGGATGAAAAAGAGTGGGATGGAAAGGTGATTATGTTGTTTGAGGTGAAGTATGAAGGTCAGAAAAGAGAGAAACTGTAAAAAAGAAGAAGGAGAATAGTTATGACAAGAAAAAAAATTGCTGCAGAGAAGATGAAGTGGAATTAGTTTTACGCATGAAATTCATGTGGCTTTCTTCAAAAGAGGGTCAAAAATAAAATGAAACAAACGTTTTAGTTGAGAGCAGGAATTAATTTAAGAATAGAACTAATTATTGTGGCCTTTAAAAATGCTGTGCGTCCCCAACAAAATACACAAAAAATAAAAAATTTTAAGAGATGAAGTGACCTGGCTTCTCTAATATTACTAGAGAAATTAAATTATTATCTTTCATCACGAGGAAATTGTTGAAGAGTGGCGACATATCCACACAATGCCTTGAGAAAATAGTGAGTTTTGTAAGTGAGTTTGTAACATAGCTTGCTCCAAGGCCATTTAAATGCTTTAGTATTATACAATTACCTAACAAAATTAATACTGCAATAACAATAGTGTGTGAGTTATTAATAACTATAAAAGCTTGTTATTGCCAATAAGGAATACACAAGAATGACACTTCTGAAATTATCACTACCATTAAAATATATGTAAAGGAGATTAAAATTGATAAATTTGTTGTACCAACTGATTAACAAAATTTAGTTAAAAATAGTTCTTAACCAATGTTAAATTGAATCAACCCGTATTAATAGATACCAAACAGAAGTATTCTGAGGTTAGAGCACAATTCAGACCTAAATAAGTTCTGTTAATTTAACAAGTTTTTTGTCTGAAGTTGTGTTAATGTAGATCATGATGTCATTTATTAGTTACCACATGAATTGTCCTCGTCTTGCATTTTAACTGGCCTTACATGTGCTTTATTCCAACTTCTGTGTTTACACACAAAGTTCTTATAATTGCTTGATTCTAAATGTAGCTGCTGTAATTTTTATGTTCTAATCTTTTTTTCAGCAGAAAACAACACTCAAATATTACTTGAAGACAAATGAACTTTATGTTCATACAGTTGTATGTATTACAATTATTGTTATTATTTGTCTCAGTACAGCAAGGATTTAGCATAAGTTTCTTTTTTTTGTCATTTAACTGTGCAGTCAAAAACACACAGAATACTAAAAGTTAAAAATCTAAGTAAACCAAAGCGTATTATGTATGTTTGGTCATAAGAGGGTTAACAGAAGGTCACTTTTTAATTCTCTTTAATAAAAATAGTTGACAAAATAATCAATCGGGAAAAATACATCTCTGGTGTTAGTTATGCTACACTTCTATGACTGCCAGTGAGATCTAACAGAAAAAAGCTGCAGCTTTGATCAGATTGTCTTTACAGTATGTCCCAACCATAAAAAATAAAACCCAGGGTGCAGAACCTAATCTATTAGTTTTGATGGCAAGGCCACAACCTTTTGTTCAAATCCTTTAAAGTGAAATCGAAGATATTACAGCCGAGTTTAAAGTGAGCGGAGAGCGAAGTATTGCATTATCAATATCAGCTCCAAAGCCAGCCTTTGTTATTGTAACAGCTAAAGAGCTTCATTGCTGCGTAACGACACGGAGAGAGACACAAAGATCGCCAAGAGGCAACATGTTGCCACCGATCTTCTCGGTATTAAAATATTCAAAGTACATTTTTTGTTCAGCCCCAAATAGAGCAGCTTTAAAATACGTACTCACTTCCAGTTTATCAAGTAAGTAAAACAGCCTCGTTCAGTTCACTTAAAAAAACTAAATAATAATAATAATGTTCACAACGTTAACTAACTGATACGGCTTCATTACATCTGCTGCATCTGCATTATTATACATTACATTCTGTCTGACTGACATCTAGTCTGGACTCTAGATGGAGTCCAGATGCAAAAAAAAAAAAGTGCTGCAAATATAAATTTGTGCAACGTTTGCAAAGTTAATTAGGCAGCGAGGAGTTATTTTGTTTGAGCTGCTCAACGCTCCCTCGGCCAAAATGAGGAAAAATCATCTTTCACAGAAGGTTAACTGAGATGACTTTTTATCACATGGAAATATTCAGTGTTGAACCAGCGTTACTTCTTCTAAGTGTACATTTCCATGTTAATGAAGAGGTTATTTTTACAGATATACTCCGTCTCCCCTGGAGTAGGATCATGAAAGAGGGTTCAGGCTTTTATTTTGAAAAAGCCAGTTTTACTCGGAAATGCAAAAACGCCCCCAACAAAGCCTCAACTAAGCACTGAATCTTTTATGGCACAGTTAATTATCCTACACACACACACACACACACACACACACACACACACACACACACACACACACACACACACACACACACACACACACACACACACACACACACACACACACACACACACACACACACACACACACAGTATCATGATCTCAGTGAGCTGAGGCACTGATTATTGTTTTAATGTCTAGGTCTATGAAGCAAGAAGAAAAGGCAAAAAAAAAAAGTGTTAAGACTCGGTAAATCATTAGAAATTTGGTCATATTTTAACAGTTTCATTTTACTGCACTAATTCCTGTTTGACAAAATAACATTAAATACAGTGTTTGGAAGAAATGCTTTAATCAACAGGACCAAATAGTTGCTGAACTAAAGCTGAAACATCTTGTGGACAAAAACATGATGCTAAACTACACACAAATTTCACATTGCGGCATGAAACTTATGTGGGTTATTTTGGGACATTGTCTAGATAGTCCAACACAAACGGTGCATGGATGGAAAGAGATATAGGGTTTGCAAATGGTTTTAATAAATAAGTATCTAATAAATGAGTCAATACTTTGTAGATCGCATAGGGATGTACTAACAGCTAAAGGTCCTTGGTTTAACCCCATCTAGAGACTAACAAGTTGTACCGGGGTGCCCATTAATCTTTGCGTGAAAGAGCTCAGGATCCATAAGACTGAATGGACAGCAAGTATTGCCACAGATTATATATATAAATATTTATATGTATAAATATTTGCACGTGTCCTGTATCATCTTAATGGCATGTGGCACTCTGCAAACATGACCTCCTATGGCTTTTCTTTTAACATTGACTTTCTTTTTGCCACTCTTCTATAAAGAAATTAGACCTTACTATACTGATAGCAAGGTCTAATTACTTTCTAGGTGACTGAAAAAATAAGGATGAATGCAAATGTCTACTATGCACAGCATATTTCCTATCAGGAAAAAAATAAGACAACTTTACATCTTTTTTTGTTTCTTTTCACAATTTTGGACCAGTTTTACTATTTAATGAATTTATAATAAGATGCACTGAAGTTCATGGCTTTAAAATGACATGTTCCAAGAACATGAGTCGCTTCGTAAAAGACTGAAGGAGTGATATATTTTACAACTGAAAAATGTTTTTCAGTAAGATCAACATCTATCAGCTGGAAAACAAGTGATTTATAAACCACATGCATACATAGAGATGGTATAACTTCCAAATAAAGGACAGAAGAATAAATCAAACCTATATGTATGTTGACTCAGCAGGGGTGGTATGAAAAGGAAGCAGATGTTGAGAAAAACAAATATTTGAAAGCAATACGGACTGTCAGGGAGTTTTTCACCGTACATTGAAATATGACTTGGTTCCTGAAATGTTCTTTTCTTCCATTAATACCAGAAAACAAACTGAAGGCTCTAGATTTTTTAAGTCGGGAAATCCAGATACCCCAAGCTGTATCCATCTCCCGCCAAACTTTTGCCCATTTTTATTGTCATTATGAAAAGACACAATATATGATATAAAATAAAATGACAGATATTTACAACAAATGAAGACATGCTTGCTACAGGTTATGCCCAAGCCCACTTTGTTCTGCTTTTTATCCCTGTTAATTGTCTAAAACAAACAAAAAAAATATAAAGAATGTCCTCTGATCTAACTTTATAGACCACGTCTAGATGTACTGCATTAGATACTTACTACTACTCTACTTTCCTCCCTTTCTAAAAGTGCTTTTCTCTGTTTTGTGATTAACTGAGACGCTTTAACCTCTCATCCTCTTGCTTTTGAACCCTTTCTTCACTTCTCCTTCACCGTGTTTAAGCTCCAACTGCTAAGGCCTATAATTGCACTATGCGTCCCATTGGACAAAACGAGACTCGGAGGAGAATCTCATTTAACCCGTTCAATCGTGATGGACCTAAGATGTGTCCTGCGTGTACACTTGTATGTATGCATGCTCCTGCACATATGATAGATGGTACGTACAAAACGTCAACGCAACACAGCACTAGGGCAAACACGGTTATGCGCAGCTGGTACAACAGCTATTTTAATTTCTTCTGGCATCCCATGCCAGTTTGAACATGTTGCGCATGGAGGAGTGATGCACGGGAAAACTAGAAAGATTGAGACTAGAAAAAGAACAGCAGAGGCTAGTAAAAGGATTGCATTCCCCAGCGTGTTGACAGTGAGCCTGACAGTTCATTAATCCAACCAAATCCCTCCGAAAGTTACTCAAGTGTGGATTCTATTTTCAAATTTCCTATTAGTTCCTCTTTATGGATTAAGCACTGCAGTTCACGAGTGAGTGCCCAGCCCCAGCCCTGGCCCAGCTCATATAATTGGCTTGTAATGGATTTGGGGTCGTCTTTGCATCACTGATAGGAATAGATCCAAGGCAAAACTTCTGCGGCCCAATTTCTTCTTCCAAGCATTCTACAATGAAGCTTCTGGTTTTGCATTATTCCTTTCTTGGTTTCCCCTTTGTCATTTCTGTTTCCGTGTGGAGCTGCATCCTTAGCTGGAGGAATGCGGCAGGGTAACGTGACATGGCTGGAGATGAAACATGTCAGGTGTCATGCAGCCTTAGGGCCACTGTCACACTCAAGACCCGTGATTCATAATTTCCCCTCCCTACCTCGCCAACTTCTTTGTTTTCTCCAGCACCTTTCTCACTTTTTGGGGATTGATACATTACAACCAGATTGACTTGTTTCACCCAGAGGTCATATTTTATGGCATATGCTGACTCTCCTTGCATTACAATGAAAAATATATGTGGTGGAGTTTTCCACAAACTAGTGAACCAGGACAACTTTTTATTTATTTATTTATTTGGGGAAATTCAGAACAATAAATTTACTTCATAGACCAGAATACATATTGTAGGTACAGATAACATGGTCATTGTTATAGATATAGTCATTATTGTAGAATAATATGGCAAAAAATGAATAAATTTGATTATAACATTGTTTTTTTATTTATTATTATTAAAACACCAGAGAACAGTTAGAGATTTAGGAATGACAAAAAAACAGCTGTGGAAAATCATGCATTCAGTTTGTGTAATTAACACTTGTGAGTAGAATTTGGTGTTTTTCATGTAATTTAAAACCAGAATACACAAAGTGGTTGGAAACTGCATACATAAATAGTTAAGATTATAATTTACTTTTCAATCCAAATTTGCAAGAAAACATTTTAATTTCTGTTTAATTTCATATATATTTCTTCTTCTTATTGTGTTAGCATTAGATATCACTGTCCCCAACTCAGCCCTAACATTAGAATTAGAGTTGTTCCTAATTAGCATTCAATAACTAATAAATGGAGAACAATATTACAGCCCTGTAGGTAACTAGTAACCCAGATGATGCACCCGTTGCCATTATGGTGTAAAATACAACATGCAATATGCTTACTGCTTAGCTTTCTATTGACATTTCTTCCCTTTTAACTTTTTTTTTTCTCTGCTAATTCCCAAAAAGTGTAAACAAATGTTATTTTACAACTAGAGTCTTTATTCTTCTTGTTCAATAATTTCTGAAATAGTGTAGAAAGTTATTGTTAACCAAGCTACTATTGAGAAGAGTTTGATGAGACACTGTCATGCCTAGTTTTTTTTTATCTTTTCAAGCCCCATATCACGGCTTAAACGTTGTATTCATTGTGTGTGCTTATGTACTGAACCTGGGTAGTGTTTAAGCAGGGTTCTCCAGACCCGATTCGGTAACATTAATGACATTAGGTTAAATGTGCATCATGCTAAATAGAAAAAGGATTTTGTGCCTTCTGGAATGTAAAAATATGCTGCAGTGAAAATCTTGGGATTACCCTGCAACAGAGATGCGTACCAATCAGTAGTATCATGGTAGAGCAAGACTTTTAAAAACACATTGTTTTAAAAACAGTCACAAACATCCCACCCAACTTCCCCTCTTTATTGTCACTGACTGGACACAAAAAGCAAGAGTTGTTTTATGGGGTGATGCAGCAATGCCTCTCCCCCACATGGTGCTTCTATTTAAGTTTGTTTACCCTCACCTAAAAGAATGAAAAATGAAGTTGCTTTTTCAATATTTCTGTCTGCAAACAAAAGACACAAAATCGGACTACCAGCCTTTGCTCCTATCAAGCTAACACTTTTTAAGACATGTAGAAGATGTCTGTCCTATATATTTGCCTACATCTTAGTAGTAAAATGCATGATAAAACTGTTTAACAGTTCATTTGACCATTTCAAATTTTTGCTTTTGGTTTTTGGAAAACAGCTAAACATTTCCCAATATTTACAACTGGCCCATGCTATCATGTTTTTTTTTTTTTTTTTATAAAGCTGATATTTCACCAAAAACTAAAAAAAAACCAAATATGAACCCACATAATTTTTCATTGCCATAACAGCAAAAATGTAATTGGACTCTAAAGTTCACCTGCTGTCTAAACCTAGAGTAAAAATATCCGAGTCAAATTGAACTAATAAGGCTTACATGATTTAAGTTTTTTTACTGTCATTTTTGGCACCTTGAGTTTTGTGGACAGGTCACCATCGAGACACACTGTGTAAAGTCTTTCAGGAACCATATATTGCATAATTGAATACATTACTAACATCATTTCCATTGAGAAAATGATCTAAATCATTATTGTAATGTTCTATGAGGATAGTTAGTTTACTCACTGGAACAGATATGGATGTTGCAAACAAGAACACACTATAAGGCTCTCTGCATATTCCACTAACAAACACAACAGTGCAGCAGATGAGAAATTTGAATTAACAAGGTTGGAGCCTGCCATCTCACAGTCTGATGGTCCCTAGCCAATTACCACATCATAATGAGCAGGTCAAATACAGATGCTTGCTTACATTCATTTAGGATGCAGTGCCAAATTGGGTATGCACCTTTTTTATGCTCAGAGTGTGTGCAAATGTGTGTGTGTGTGTGTGTGTGTGTGTGTGTGTGTGTGTGTGTGTGTGTGTGTGTGTGTGTGTGTGTGTGTGTGTGTGTGTGTGTGTGTGGTCTGGTCCAAGTGTGGACTTTAGTGATTCCAAAATCAGAAAAGTGGATGCAGAAATACTGTAACACTGCTGCAGTAGACAGTGTGTTTATCAACAAGGGGGCAGAAATAGCAACAATTTCTTTATAACGACAGTTTATTCAAAAACAAACACTAATGATAATAGTGTGTTAAACTGTCTGGTTAAAATGATAATTTAAAAAAAAAGTATTGTTGCTTAGAGCTATTATTCCTTTTCTTTTCTTTGCAAGCTTTTTCTTTTTGTTTTGTTGCAGTTTTATGTGACTTTTATTTTAGTTTGTCGCAACCTGGAAATAACTTCTATTGGCTTTCTTTCAGCAACAGCTTTCTCCCTGTAAAAAAATTTAATTCTAAAGCTTGGGAGTTGTGGATAGCATAACTAACAGTTGCATGCAAACCCTATTTAGAAAGGTTAGCATTGTAACCCTGGTTCTTCTTGCTGCATAGCAACAGTGATAACAACGTCGCCACAGCACAGACACTAACAATTCAATGATTTATTTTTAACCAACAAGTTAGGACATCCTTCACTGTTTTTTAATCATTCATTTTAGTTATCTGGGACCACAAAATGTCAGCGAGTGCAAATGTCAGGCAATTAAAACATTAAATGTAGTCATTAAATAATGATACATTCATGGAGGAATTCCCTCTTTGTAGAGTTCCTCCGGTAATTCTGTCATTTGCTTAAGTTTCTGTGCCCTTGTGTGTAATTCAGAAGGCACCAAGAACACCATGTCTTTAATATGGAAATGATTTATTGGCCTTCAAAAGGGGCACGGAAAGCTTTAAGATATGCAAGGGATAAAATAAACACCCCCAATGAGATGCACACTCATGATACGGATCTATGCAAATCAGGGCATGTCTAACAAAATACAGATAAGGAAATTTTGACCTTCAAAGTCATGGAAGTCAATGAACCAGCGGTTGACAAACCTATAAAAGTCAAATGGGGAAGATCTGAGAAGAAAAAAGGGGCCTCAGCGATGTGTGACTCGTTATTTAATTTTATTAAATACCCACCTTATTATTAGTTTCATTAGTGTCAAAACATTGTGTAAAGAGGTGACATCCTGCCACCGTTTGCTATTTGTTATTGTTGTGTACATAACACATTTCCAGAGCTTGAGATGTTATGAGATTTGCATACTTGTGCTTACTTCGGTATGACTGTCCGTATGCGGCCAAACGTTCATTTTTTTTCAAAGCAAAACTAATACTGTAATCTACAAAGTGTTATCTTCGTTTAAATCCCTCAACAGTAATCGCGCTAACTGGGTCATAAGACTGTTAAAGCATTCAGTTTGCCCACAGTAATATGTTCTGGGAATAAAACCAAGATAGATTGCCATCACTGTTTAAAGAAGAAACATCTTTGGAAATTTTGTTAATTCATTAACGAGGATGAGCTAAATAGTGCCTTAAAAATACTTAAGAATCCTCCATGTAAATTTAATTTCACATAAACAGCAAAGTATGAGACGAGAGGTGTCACATACTAGATTTTACTTCAGTTTTTAGAGAATGAATATCATATCTTCCCCTTATTATGTTAATGTTACATATATTGATTGACAAGAAAGCTTTTAACCCCAAATGTTAATAGATATCTAAATCAAGAGAGTTCCCTCTACTGAACATAAAGAATCAACAAAGAAGTAAATGAGGGGGAAAAACAAAACAAAAAAACTCTCAGCTCCTGGCAACAGATCTGGATTTTAATGATGTGGTTGCGGCCTTTGCTAGTTAAGAAATCAGGAGAAAAAACGCAAACCCTTCAAGGTCATGGCGTTATGTTAACAGGTGCTAGATCACCGCTTCATTAATGACGGGTGGAAATGTCTGACTGCTTCAGTGCTTAACAGTCATGCGATGAAGATGCAGAATGGATTTGAGCAACCATCTTTGGGGTATATTATAAATGCCGTCAAGCTTTTAAATAGCTTTATTCAAAATAAAGAGTATTAATTAAACACCTAAACGTAATTCCGTAGTCACACTTTACCTTCTGGTCTTGGATCAAAACCACTAACTAATAATAAATGGTAACATTATTTTGATTATAATGATTAGACAAAAACTCCATTGATTTTTTTTCTTCCAATGGTTGCTTTTCTCAACGATGCCTCCATGACAAAGACAGCTGTCCATTTCCAATTGAATTTAGCAGATTCATATTATGGTTGCCTCCTATATAGTGAAGCTATGCAGTTCCTTATTAGATGAGTCCAGCTCTAGAAGGAATCCATGTACCTTGAATGTTAAGCAATGGTCTCTCGAAAAGCCAGCTCCTATATTCAGATTTGCTTTCAGTTTTGTAGATGTTTGGTCTGTGATGAACACAAGGTTAATTCAAATAGCATTAAGAGTCTAAGTTGATTTTTGCAGATTTTCAAATCTTGGTTATCAGCATATCTCAACAGACCCGATTTAGTTCAGTTGTTCATTATTGTAAAAGTGAATGTTTGGTTTTCCAGAAACATACTTTAAAATGTCGCTGTAATGGTTCACTTTAATGTTTCACTTTAAAATGTCCTTTTAAAATGTCAATTAATATGTCACTTGCACTCCGAATTTTGATTGCTGCTATGTCCGAAGTACTATATTGTAGATTCTGGATCAATATTGTATATTCTGTGGAGTCAAATCACATTTCCCGTATAGTTCTTTATAATTTATAATGTATTATATATTTGCATTCCGATCCTCAATGCTGCTATGTCCGAAGTCCCATATTGTAGATTCTGTGTCCATATTGTAGATTTTGTGTAGCTCAAATCCTATTTCTCGCATAGTTATTATATTCTTATAT
>JAVLVB010001034.1:2355377-2373352 GCA_032876305.1 Orestias chungarensis | reverse complement strand
TATTTAAAATTGCTATCAGGGTGTCAACTGGACCGGGGGATTAGAATTTCGTCCCACCTCATGTACCACATGTGATGTGATGACAAATAAAGATTCCTTGATTCCTTGATTCCTTGATACTAGTTTTGTTGTTTGGGACCACAGTTTTTACCAGTTTTTAAAACTTTAGGTAATTCATTAGTCCTCCAGGAAAACAAACTTCTGATTGACCTCGATTGTTAAAAAGGGACCTCAGCCATGTAGGAAACAATATGATTTACAAAGGCTGGAAATTAACCCCTCGGCAGACAGAACTGATTAATTAACTGATTAATGCTGCTGTTTTAGAAGGCAATTACAAAATGAGTTCATCAATAATGATCCAAGGGCCTAAGTTAAAACAATTATTGTCTTCTTTGTAATTTAATTTAGCCTGGTTAGTTCTTAATTGATGACTAGTCTGTGGAAGGATTAGATGTTAATAAAACACATACTTGCAGTTATTTGTTTATCACACAGCAATTAAATATTCGAGAAAAGACAACTTTGTTACCATTCTGTTGAACGGTGTGTTTTATTGTAATGCGTGTGTTTACCCAGCATAGAGCCACCTCTATTTGCTGTGTTTAGCCTCAGGATCAGCGGAGCAGCTTTCTGTCATGGTCGAGCAGTCCGGCGTCTGTATGTTAAATTTTCTGTAAGTATCAGTGTATGTTTGTGGGAACAGACCCGGGCCAAGTAAACCTGTGGCTTTTTTATTTATTTATTCTAGCTTCTTGTCTATTTATTCCACTGACCAAGTCACCAAGTATGAGTAAACCTTCTTAAACTCTATGACATTACTCTTACGATGGAAACACACTAAGCCTTTTCAGCCACTATACCTGGAATTATGACCAAAATAATATAACATTTTCATTCCATTCCATTTTTGTTTTGCTTTGTGAGATGCCCACTTTTTCAAAAAGTAATATAATAATTATAATAATATTAATAATAATAATAATAATAATAAAAAGAGATTTGTTGTGAAAAAGAAAAAAAAAGACTTACAAATTTTCCATTTGTTCCCTGTAATTTTAACCTTGTGAAAATAGAAATTGGAAAATAAAGTGTTAACAGATGACAGCAGAGTGATGTGCTTTCAGTACAAAACCATTCATAAGGCTTGTCCTTGTAACCATGGAAATCGAAGAAAAAAAAAAAAACACCATGGAGGTCCTTGTATTTGATGTTTCTACATTTTGAAAATTATAGATATTCCTCGCGTGGCAACATTTTTCCAATTCTTTTAAAGTGACTGAAGTGGTGCAATGATTTGCCGTCTTTAATTAGCCGCTGAAGACAGCATTGTCTTGCAGATAAAAAACTAACAATCACAGCAAGTGTCTTTGCCATTTTTCCTTTAAGAATTCAGTAAATTCGGCTTAACGAACATGACGGGCTGCAGAAACAGCTCTGAGTCTCTACTTTATTCCCTGATCACTGTCCGCACACCGTCTCACTTTGGATGCCGTCAGTTTAGCTTCTTCCACAGTCCCAGCTTCCATGTCCCAGTTGTGGCACTAATGCAGTACTTCCAAGCTAAGCTTGTAGTAAATAATGGAAGCCCGCTGTCATGGATCGTTAGCACTTGTGCTTTATTGATATTAGCTAAGACTCACCTGACCTCATGCACCAACTGATTTGACACGTAACTTATGTAACAACTAGGTTCTGATGGTTGTAAAACTAATCTATAAATGCATACATCCTTAACAAATTGATGACAAACATTTCTGCATGGGAAACCTAAAAGACAGAGCCTCATCCAAGCCTTTAAAATACTAGAGAACAAACATTTCACACGTTTTTGTGACTTTAACAATCCAAAAGTGTCTTGTTTTCTTCCTCTGGTCGTTGTTGAAATGTTGAACTTTTTAACCTTGTGAAGTTCCACCTACACATTTTCTTCTCTTGTAAAAGCTCCTTCTTTCCTCATTTTGCTCCGTTTCAACTTTTGTCACCGTCCTTTTCTCTTCCTTTGTCCTCACCGCAGACAAGAGCACACTTAAAAGACGTAAACGACTGTAACACTGCTCCTCAGCGAAGGCTTTAGCAGTGGTTATTAACATATGATTATTAGTGATGGACAATTGGCCTCAAAGTTGTTTCATTATGAAAGAGCTCACTGGGATCTCATTAGCGCTCTCAGTCGAAGGGCTGCTGCTCAAGCCTGCTCTGCTCTGGGGAATTGCATTTCGATCACCAAGTCTGGAGTTAACAAGGCAACATTAAAGTAATGTGAAAGGTGCAACGGCCAAAAAGAGACAAATTAGTGACCTCCAAGAGTGTCAGAGCTGCTCTAGTCATATAAATAAATTATAAGAGCTGTGCTGGATCAGAGGGCTCCGATGTTATCTTAAAGCCTTGCCTGGTGCACCTGCACAGACCTTGTTTGTCGTGCAGTGCAACCGTTGATGCTGTAGGCATGTGCTTTTCTTTTAGCCTGACAGGAGCATCCATCAAAAAAAAAGTAATTTCATTTCTTTTCAGCTGTTGATAAAGTTGCTGACTAGTGCCAGTCCTCCCCAAAGGATCAATAGCTGTTTATACAAATAATGTATGGAAGCACAATACTCCAGTCGCATTGCTGGAGGTGATTCTCTCCAAGGGCAGCTGTAACGTTATAACCAAGGCAGCCAAGTTGCGGTCTGTGTAGTGGATGCGCTCTAAATTTACCTCATAAACCTTAAAGAGTAACAAGTGGATAAACTGACAGTGAAGGTTATCCCAAACAGATTTTTTAATTAAACGCAGTAATCATTTACACACACACCTCCTTTTTGTTGGCGGGTCAAATTTGTTTTTAAAGCTTTAACACAGTGCTAAGCACAGACTTTCTAAATCAACATTGCTTTTATTTCTCCGTTGGAAAAGAAGTGTAGTTACCATTTGTGCGGCTGAAATGTTTACTTTGAAACAATCTAAAATGGTTAATAGAGCACACAGGAAACAATGTATTTAACGCAAAAGCAATGACAGCACATATTACCAAAGAAAGTAAAAGTAGCAAATAAAAAGCACTCCAGCAGTGAATTAAAGTAAGCTCTACTAAGCAGGTAATCAGCTCAGCAGAAACGGGGCAAAGACCAAACATTGCAAATAAAAACATTTAGGCCCTAATCTGTGTCCTGAACTTACTATTTACAGACTTAAATCTACAATCTATCGGGAAATTATAATTTATACGTAAAAGTTTTTAAGGAGGTAAAACCTTTACTTAAAAAAGAGGTGTCTATATTTAATGTGTCTGTGTATATATACATATATATATATATACATATATATATATATATATATATATATATATATATATATATATATATATATATATATATATATATATATATATATATATATATATATATATATATATATATATATATATATATATATGTTTGTGTGTGTGTGTGTGTGTGTGTGTGTGTGTGTGTGTGTGTGTGTGTGTGTGTGTGTGTGTGTGTGTGTGTGTGTGTGTGTGTACATACATACATACTTTGCACCCAATGTTTCATATGATAAACCTAAAAAAAACAAATATTTTTTTATTATATAACAATCTTTAAGTCTTTAAGTGTGATTTTGAGAAATTGCAAATATGTAACAAGAAGACAGAGTCAAAACAATGACTATTGGTTAACGGAGGTTAAAATAGAATGATTTCATGTTTATGCCTCACCACCTAAATAATTTAAGTTTTCTAAATAATCATCAGTTTTACTGCTTAGCATTAGAAGTTTAGGACATGGAGTTTCATTTTAAAAGTTTAAAGCACCCATACAATTAAGTGAGGAGACAGGCATATAATTATCACTACAGGCTCCCCGGTGAGCAGCCACAAGTCTGAGTAAAAGCCTAAATGCATGAAGACGATCACCAGTCTTTTCTCATGCAAAGGCTCTTGCGTCAGCACGAAAATGTCGGAACTCGTTTTTTTATTAGGCATTTACAAACATTTTAATTTTCCCCAAATGCCATAAAAATCACAGCTCGTCTTTTTCCATATTATAATTTATATAATAAAAATAATACTGTTTTTGTATGTTATTATTAATGTGTACCGCTATTTAATACATTTTAGGGCTTTTGACATTTGTTCTGATAAACTACAGTGTATTACTGTTGCCCTCGGCTTTGTGAAAGTGTAACTTAACAGTTAAATTAAAAAGAAATTATTATTTAACAAACCAATCAATAATCATAACATTTACTGGTTATACACCAGTCTCCTAAGACGTCTCCTCGCTGCATCTTCAAGCTTTACTATTCGGCGCAGAGGTTTGGCATTTCTCTATAAAACCTCCCACACATTTTCTCTAAAATGTTTTCCAGTTCAGTGGTTAGAAAACAATTCCACCTGCAAGAGAACTTTCTGCCCCGTCTCCCACCTTTACCACAACACCATCACCTCCTCCTCGTCTTCATCCTCCTCCTCCTCCTTCTTTCTCTCTCTCTCTTGCTCTCATTCACAGCTCAGGCACATGAGCAAGCTTTAGAGACACAACCCTAAGGTTTGTGGTTCTTCACTCAATATTTCCTCATCAGAAGGAAGTGGCAGGCTGACAGCAGAGAGAGGGAGAGTGCAGAGACTGGCTGTGGGACATTAATGAATGGCTGCTTGATGTGCTATAGGCTAAACCTCCAACTTTGAACCCAAGACCTTAGATTCCAGTAGTCCAGTAAGCATGTATATGCGTTGCACACTGCCTGCTTACAGAAGCAGGGTCTACAGGAAGAGTTGTAATGAATTAATAGCATCAATTGAGGTCTTATTCAGAATCTCAGCTGGGTCTATATACCGTACGAATGTAGCAATGTTAAAAAAGTACAAATACAACAGAAGCAATATACCATTTCAGATAATGCAAGAGGGAACGGGATTCTGTCAAGATGAAAAAACAAAGAGCAAAAAGACGCAGACAACAGGTTCAACATACCGACAAGAAAGTGCTGAAAAAATAACGTGTGTTAACTGCATGAGAAAATTGCAGCATCATCAACTCACCTGATGAGTAAGCCAACAACCGCACATTTTAATATCAGCAGGAACTCAAAGCTCAATTCTTCTAAGCGGGCATAACATTCATAAAACATGAACAAAGCTTTTATTATTCAATTATTGAACAAGTTCCCTTTCTGAAGGAAGGGCCAGTTGTGAAGCAGCGGAGGAGTTTTAAGCTTTGCTGAGGACAATAAATGAAAGAGCAAAAGTGATGAGAAAGAGAATATAGCTAAACCTTAAACGACATTTCTATTTAAATCCAAGAGTTCTGTCGTCTGCTACTGTCAAAAAATGACTTCATGGATCTATTGAGACTTTTTATTCGTCTTCTTCAAAACTACATTACTAATCTGAAGGGTATTAGCCATGCAGCTGTACAGTTACATGTAATATTGACCCCAAAGTATCATTTATAGTTAATCTTACCAATTATTTTCACAGAACTGCTTAGGTTTTCTTTATGCTTATGTTCATTTGTGATGTTCGGGGTAAATTAACCAGCATTCTGCACCCATAGGCAGCTATAAAGAAGGTTCTTGTCTTTATACAGTTAGGTTGCTTTGAAAAAGGGTTCTGTATGCTGTAAGGATGCTTCACTTTAACGGAAACATCACTGGATGGAGCCAAGAGAAGGGTGATCCCACACAAAAAAAAACTAGAGAGCTACAACAGAGTTGAGATCATGTATTGGCTTGCTTCTTCGTGATTACGGACCACTTGGTTTTGGTCTATCAAACGAAATCCCAAATGGAACACACTGAAGTGCATCTCTGCAAGCTGACAGAATTATGAATCATCGCAGCGCATATGAATATTCCTGCGAGGCACTGCATCTGTTTAATATATGAAGCCTTCAAAATTCTACATAAACAGCCTATCTTACGTCAAATTATTCAGTCCAAATGTAATTCTCTCTCATCACGGGTTTAAGAATCAAAGCATGTCTTAAAATCTTTTCTAGAAATGTGTAACATTTTAACTCAGACATTGGTTTACAAGCCATGTGCAGCACAAGGCATACAAGACAACTACTTTCCCAAAAATGGTACGAACAGGAACAATTTGCCTTTTCTTCTGCAGCACCAGACCTATTTTAAGCAGTTGTTGATATCTGAACTCTACCCAGTGACTCTTTCACAAGGATTATCATTAACTTAACTTTTCATCTCAGCTACGACTGCTAGCATGAGTGACCCGATGTAATTTCTCAGTAATTGCATGGGCTGTAAAACGTCTGCGCGTCTGATGGGTCCAGTAAGGGACACGACGGCCCAGTTTCAGCAAGTGATGAGAGCAGGAAAAATAGACCGCTTGATTACCCCTGACACCGCTCAATCTGTGCTCCTGCCATTCAAGGTTACTGGGCCTCTCTACATGAATGGTCAAAAATAGAAGGACAGGATGATAATCTAGGTTTTTCTTTATGTCTTAGTTTTAGCTCTGAAGTATAAAGAGTTTTGGATTAATTATGCGTAAGGTCATGTCGCAATTATGTCGGAGCGAGTACCTGTGACCTCGACAACTCAGCCCATCAGCATCATTATTACCGACATCATCATTAGTATCGGGGTCATCAACACCCACAATTACTTCCGCCACTGCCAGTCATCAGTAATGTCACTGTCAATGCTGTCACGATCAGTGTCATTATCCCCGGCCTCCGAATGCTAATTTCAATTTGATATTCATCATTCCACATCTGTGAATCTGAGATGAGCAATTCCTTCAGAAACAACTATTTACTCTCAGCACTGTAGCATTCAACTAAGGGCGCCAGACGAACAGTGAAGGCCATAGAAGCCCTGAACAAAACACTCCCCGGAGGAGACGGTCCTGATGGTTTTCCTAATGCGTAATGAATAAAATACACAGAGCCGTCCCTTAGGCCAGAAAAACAAAAAGCCCCCCCACCCCCCACCACCCCAACACCTGCCCCTCAGCACAGCAATCCCAGACTTGAAAATTGAAGCTAACGCATGCATTTTATAACTACCAACACCTGTCCAGGTCTGCAGTCATGACTATGCATCAGCCAAATGAAATCAAACATTACTGGATCCATTGCATTTGTTCTCTGAAGCGTAAAGGCTCCTGTCAAAGGCGAGTCGAGAAACAATATGCAAACATCATTACATACATGCAGCCTAATGGCCCACTGTAAACATATGAGCACACACACAGGAGTAGGCTGTTTTTTTCATTTATTTCGTTTTTTTTTTTTTTCCACATAAATAGGTTTGTACTGTGTTTTTTTTAAGGGGGTTTTGAGATCGAACGGCTTCTTGCTATTTGAAGCCCAAAATGTAATTACCTTTTGAAGCTCTGTCTTCCATTTTTACGGAGGGATGAGAGCGAAACAGACTCAATGTGTGTTTCATCTGTTTTCTTTATGTACTGACACTCCAATTACCAAGAAATCCTGTATGAAGCCTCAGAAAAGCTTAGCATTTGCTCCTTTCAAACAGAAATAGCTTTGCTTTTTTTTTTTTTTTGTCTTACATTCCCTGAACACTTTGATATCTATCAACGCTCTTAAACTTAGACCGAGGCTCAAACTCTATTACTGTGTTAAGTCTCCATTCCACTTTAAAAAACCTTGTTCATTCTTACCTCACAAAAGTGCTGTAATGAAGACGCTATCTTCAAATTACAAAGATATTTCTACATGTAAAAGTTAGGTAGGTGTTGGAGACATCCTCTAAAACTTTTTTTTGCTTTTTGGTAGCTGAAAAAGAACATCCATATTGTCTCCATTGTTACTGGCGGTGTTGTCTCTTGTTTCCCTATTTGTCAAGCTGTTGCACTTTAAACACTGCACTTTAAGACCCTGAGGCTGACAGGAGCATAAACCTGAGTTAAACAAGCTGCTGTGGTTTCAGTTTTTTTTTCTCTGCTCGCATTTTAAGTTCTACTTTACTGAGCAGTGCATTTAAAAATAGCCTCTATTTTTTTCTCTGTACTTTATGACATCATCATCTAATATTATCAGTTAGCATTTTGCTAATTTGCATATAGACTTTTTTCTGATGAAACCACTGTTGGTACATTAACTTCATTATGTGAGATGTTTTAAAACTAAAGATTTATATTAATAGAATCTTTATTATTTCTTTTTAATAACAAGACTTGGAGAAAGAAAGTTTGATTACTTTATACTAATTAATAATCTTGCAGGCAGCTAGAACAAAAAAAAAAAACCTTCTCTGAAATTAATACGGGACTACAATAGATTTATTTTAATTAGAGATGTCCTTATAATGATTTAAGCCCCTAAAGTCAACCTAAATTATTATTTTAGAGATAAACTGATGCAGTATCTGACTTCAATATGACACATTATTATATCTATTATATGCTAACTTTCAAAAGCATTAAAGAGCAGTAAAATTTCAGCTGCACAGAAACAGGTTCAGTTACCACTGCAAATGCCTAGATTTAAAATGTTTAACCCTGATTAAACCTTAAATTGTTGTTAAACGTATATGAGCTCGGTCAGTAACCAAAAATTCTTGCTGTGGTATTTTTAAATGGACATAGACCTTAGAAAAGCAAAGGCATAACGATATAAAAACTGTGAGTTTCACTTTATTTGTGACAAAATTAAATGACTCCCTACAACTGAACTGAGTAGGAGATGGCAGAAGACAGGTATGACATTAACAAAAGAAAAAACAACAACAATATATTTAGTATTGTTAATTAAAGACAACTAAACACAGGTTTTATGTTGATATAAAGTCCAATACAGAATGGCTACAATTTTAAGAAAACTACCTGTCTATTCAAAAACTGTGCCTCCTTAAAAGGCCAGAACCTGTTTCTGAAAAGCTTGTGACTTTATTGTGTCTGCTTTGAAGGGCAAGTAGTTATAGATAATAAATAGGTAGATTTTATTGTTTATGGTGACAAAGATACAAAGATTATATAAGTATGACAGAAGACACTAAAATAATTGCTCATGGTAGAGCAATATTGGTAGAATTGCAAAAACCAAAGGTGTGGAGAAAAATAAAATAAATAAATAAATAAAAAAACATTTGGGCAGTTCTGTTCATCTTTAAGTCCACTCTTTTGGATTTGTGTCATATTACCACCGCTATAAATATATAAGTAGGTAAATGAATCAAAAATATTAATATGTTAAATATTGTCCGCAGATGATGCATATGAACCAAAAAAATCGTTCTTCATCAAATGGAGAGGTGGTACAGATCTGTAAATTGTACCAAAAGGTTTTTTACGCACTGACGTTTTTCTGAATGAGTGTAAAATAATTACAACAAGCAAGAATTTTCCAGCGCTGAACACTTTTGCTATCACAATTAATCATTTAAATTTACTCTTGAAGATTTTCTGGAGCAGAACTAATGGAGAAAAACAATGCCCTTATTGAATTTCTGTTCTCTTTCATGACTGTATTTCCCCGGCTATGATAAGCTGTCACTACCGTGCATTAAAATTCATCTCCGAGAAACAAATCCGAACAGATTTTACTCCTTGGAGTCACTACTCGAATCTACATTTAATGTCTTCTTTTGTAACCGTTGCGGTTTATGGATTAATCTCAAACCTATTCAAAATATTATAAGTCTGATGACTTTCAGTTAAAGCTATAAAGCGAATGCTTTTCTTAAACAATGATTACAAACAAAAACCAGCTACTCAAAAGTGCTAAAACATAAAAACAATATTTTGTAAAGAAACGTATGTTGTTTAAATCCCTCTCAGGTGAGCTATAATCTTCAGATGTGTCACAAACATGTATAAGGACCAATTAAGTTACAGTTGGACTGTTTGAGAAGGAGAATTTACACTTAAGCAATTAGATGCAGCAGATGCAGTGAGCGCCAAACAAGTACAAAAAAAGGTTATATCTTCTCCATGACAGTCTTAAAATGTCAGTGAAAAATATTACAGAATAGAATCTATAAATAAGAGGCAATTGTGTTTTTTTTTGTATGTTCATTTCTTAGTAGGGAGGCAACCATTCAATATCTCCAATGCTTATTGTGTGTCAGGATGAAAAGCAGTCAGATTACTCAAATAACGCAGATAAAGGTGTCCCAGCAATCCCCGAAGACAGTATCAGTAAAGCCATCATCAATCTGTCTCTGGCGTGTTCGCACCTGTTCTACAAGCTGAACGAGCGTGATACGGCTGCCCAGGAAAAATGGCAGGTCTGACGAAGCTCAATTACTGAGCGCAAACATATATCCTTTTAAAAAGGTTAATTGCTAATCTGGTATGTCATGGCAAAACTAAAAAGCAAAAATTGCTAAGCAAATCCACTGGAACTACCCATCCACCTAATTACAATTCAGCATGTTAATCTGTCATTACACTCCAAGGTATTATTATGGGACTTAGAAATAACCATTGAAACAAAATCCTTTTGCCAAATTATTGTCGGAAAACATTATTTGGTTCACAAACTGGTACGTTTGGAAATAATGAATACAGCCAAATTCTAAAGTTTGAGTTTTGTTGTGAGGTGATAATTAAAAATAAAACAATTATATATGCAAATACAAGATTTCAAAGGCCACAAATGCACAATGAAATGCACTATCTGAGTATGTAGGGATGAAAGTTAGGGAAAGGTGGCTCACCTTGCTCTGATCTGTTAGTTAGTTAAAAATACCAACCTGTCCACTTAAATCACAAATAATACTCTCCATTGTTTATCAGTTTACTCGTGCTAAAATTCAATTTCAATTAATTCTGTAATGACGAGATAAAATTGAAACACAGTCCAGGCATTTTAGTGGCCACGTTTTGTTTGGCGATCAGATCATGAATACACCGTATTCGGTAGAAAATAAAACACTTCAAACAGCAAGAATTAGTCGGATGATAGTGTGGGTGTGGAGCACGCTGTTGTTCTTGAAATGGTGGGATGAAAACAGAACCGTTCAAATTAAGACAGAGTGCAAAACCTACCTAGAAAAACCAGGTGAGAACTCTGCTGGTTGAACATTTAAAAAAAGAACAACTGCAGGGGAGCAAGAGGCGGTGGGAAGCAGAGAAATGCAAAGGGCAGGATGTGAAATGCCTCCAGGACAAACCCCTCCCCTCACATCTTGGAAACAAAACAAAAAAAAGTATAGGACTTTGAAAACCCGATTGCGGAGAAGTGAGCCGAAGAGGGCATCTCTCCCACACCCATCAGCTAGCAGTGGGAAGCAGGCCTGTATGTGGTTAGTCCACTGGGACTATCAAGCACGGGTCAGATCGATGTATGCCCTTAACGCAGATCAGAGCTTGACAAGTCCCCTTGGTGTTGGCATTTCTGAGCGAACAGCAATTGCCCACCTCCACAAGAGTGAATAACATCAAAAGTGATGGATTTCAAAAGCTTTGTTGTAAATGAGAATCTGGAGGCAATGATTAAACCAAGTAATACACAGCCCGCCGCTGTTTGGGATTGATGCTTGTAAATACACAGTGATGTCAAATCTACAAAAAGCAACCTCAACCTTTGTCACTTTGCTGTCATTTTATACAATTTATTTGCACATGCTTTTTTTTTTTTACATATATTTTCATCAAAAGGTATAGTTGTATGTTTTGAAAGGACAGATTTCATCAACAGGAACTTTTGTTCCTTGCCTTTTAATCATCCCTTTTCTTTTAGGAAAGCATTGTTTTTTTTTTTTATAGGACCGCAGAAAAACACTCAACACTGCATTTCATTGAATCCCTTTAAACCAGGCATGTTGTTCACTCAAACCATTAAGGGATAGTTTTTAATGTTTATTTTTTAAAACATGAAAATCAAAAAAATCAAAAATTAAAAAAAAAAATTGATGTTGAAAGAATAAACTTAATAAGATTTGCACTTAAAGCCTGAAACAGTTATTTCTTTATCGTCTGATAGAAAATAGTACAACTGGGGTTTAACATTTTCATCATTTTCACCAAACCACAAATCCAAAACGAAGGAGAACTTTGTTCTTCTAAATTAAACAGGTGGGGTTTAAAGCTTGCATGATCCACCTGAGCCATGCATAAGATGTGGCGTGGATTTCTCGAGAGAAATTCACCAAGAGGCTTTCCAAACCCATTCATTCACCTTTAAACATAACAGAAGTTGTTCATCATGGTTAACATGTTATTATCTGTACAAGATTCTGCTGGGCACCATATTTACCAGATCAGATGTACTTTGGAAAAGTCTACAGTGCTTCTGATCGGAGTACATATGATGGAATACATCTGCTTTTTCAGCCGTCTTTACTTTGTATCATATTACCATCTTAAATTTGTGTCAGAAGCCTTTATTGTCTCTTACAATTTGTATGGATCCGTGACTACCTCCAAAGGTGGGTCAGGGCGACATATTGGTGGACAGTGATGGAATACCCTATTCAGGTTTACAGTTGGTCATGCAGAGTAAAGAACACATGCAGATCCCAAAACTGTAGGGTCTTCTGGGGCTGCATAAGCAGTGCTCAATTATTACCAAAGGTGCTGCTTTTTCTTGCTGGTTCTTTTAATACAGACCTAATTAATGCAAGTACATACCATCAAAGGACGTGTCTGATGCTATGGTACTCTTGGGAAAAGCTTAAAGGCTTATCTTTCCAGTCATAACCCTTCTTGTAATTTTTTACCTCATTCAAGTCTTCCTCTTGCATTTTGTTTTCTGAGCCGTATTTTACATTTTTAAAAACTGATGTTTCAATGGCCAAAACATGGCGTTTTGATTTGAACAAATATGTTTTATTATTATAACAGATCTTTAGACAGAGCAGATTAATAGCTAATCCAAATAGTAATAACAACAGTAACAGTAACAATATGGCAACCTTGGTCTTAAAAATAGAAATCTCTGAAAAAACAAGAACTTTCTATGTATCTATGACATTGAGTTCAAACTGTTGAAAGAAATACGATGTTTTGAACAATGATTACATTCATATTAAGGGCAAACACAGAAAATGTCATTTTTGGAAGAAATTGCTCATAGAAGCTTTCTCTGTGTTGTGACATTACCTCTGACATACATTTTTAGACCCGGTTTTAAACGACAAAAAAGTAGTTTATAGGTTGTTTTGTTTTTTGGCAACCTAGTACATTTTCTAATTAAAGGGCAACAATTGTAAACATAGTTTACATGATCTTTATTTAAATGACGAAAATATGTTTTTTTAAAAGGTAAATTTAATGGTGAACCATTTTAAGTCTACTAAATATTAAACATTGAATGTTTCCAACCTTGTATCCTGAAAATAATTATAATTTTGGGCTGAAACTGTTTAATAGAAAACAATTCTCACAAAATGTAAATATAATCCACAAATTAAGTTATTGTTACTGCATGTGGATTTGACACAACATCATTTCCTTCCTATAACGTACAAGTCATAAGAACACGTCTGGAAAGGTTGACAGAATCTAGAACACCTCATGGGGGGGAAAAATAAATAAATAAATAACATAAAAGCTGGTATTTTAGGCCCAATTACCCATATGTTTGTGACAACTGACCTTTTCACACTGGTGCACTGCTGGAATGTCTAAGCAGCAAAAGTTACCGGCTATCAAAAATGGTTTATTGAAGTGTTTATTCTTAGTCTTTACCCCAAAGGTTAGATTAGGCTTTCACACTCACTGCCCATTACCTTTTTAAATGTGGGTTCATAAAAATACACAATACAAAAGTTGAAGAATAAGCATGTCCGGTGAGTTAAACTGCTTATTCTCAAAGTCTTTTTTTTTTTATTTGACATCAAGTGCGAGCTGTCATTCCGCCGTGACATAGTTACGATCCTACTTTCTTTCAGTTCTTTTCTAAATGAGATTTTACAGCAGCTTTTAATGCTTTTGTGGTACATTAGGGTTTCAGAGGCAATTACCCAGCGATGGGACATTCATCCTAAATTTGAACCATGCAACTTTTGACTAAATTGCTTATGGCCTCCTGTGACCAGTAAGATAGTGATAATATAAAACTACTGGGAATATGAAACTGCAGTGAAATCACTTTGTGGCCTCACTACATTCTAAACATTCGGCAAGATTAGTTGATATTCAAGTATATGCAGATACACGGAAGTAGGCCAGATGCATTTTTTTTTTCTAAGGATTGTGTTATTAGTCGTCATCTTCAAAATGAAAAATCTGTAAACATCAGTGGCAGATGGAGTTCCTGGAAAGAGCTCACACAAGCACATGGAGAACATCCAAACTCCAAGCAGAAAGATCCCAGGCTAGAAATCAAATCCAAGATTAGATTATGTGGTTAATAAAAAAAAACGCCAATCAAACGCAGCAACGTTCTTTACAAACTTACCACAAAGCAGACAGAGATATTTACACATCTCTGACTAGAAAAGATGAACGCTATTTTAAATTCAACTGTCCTGCGAATTTTCAATCTTGCTCCCACCTGCATACATAAGTAATGAGGTTGATCAGAGATGTTTTTCCACATTTTTCAATGTTTGTTAAAGCATTTGTTTGAAAAGAACCTGCCTTTAAGAGCAAAGTAAATCTGCGAGAGAAAAACCACTTAAGCATAACATGTAAAGCCTTTAATTTTTGATGCACTAAAATGTGAGATCTTGTAAACTAAACAAAACTTTTTTTTTTAAAGAGCATGTAGATTTGGCAAGCCATGTCCTCAATCAATGTTTACCACAAAATGAATAAATAATAATAAAAAAAACATACACAACTCAGATATGAAGCACATTTACAACCTGAAAGAAAAATAAACATACTTTGTCTGCATACAACACGAAATAGGCTGTAGGGTAGCCTAAGATGGCTGGATGGTGTTGAAATATTGTTTGCCACTTTGCTATTGTGTTTACCGTGATTTGATTAGGGTTTGTATTTTTAGCCAGTGGCATTGTTGGAAAGACAGAAGAGTGACCATAGGACTGGCCATCATCCCTTGCTTCATCTTTGAGCCTATTGGCCACAGTCTGGCCGTGGTCAGAGGGGCTTTTGTAAACAGCAGCACTGGTGGGACAAAACAGCTGCGGTTAGCTGCTCTACAAGTGAAAGGGCCGCGTGTGGCCACCCGGCTGGTGGCAGGGGAGAACAAAGGCGGCCGTCACTCAGTTTGGCTGGCACATGCAGCAGGGATGCAGGGGAACGCGTGTGGGACCGTGGTTTCAACACTAAGCTCTGGACTGGAGCAAGCATGGGGTCAGTGTTTGGAATAAGAGACAATCTCTGTAATTCAAAGCCAGCATCAGTGTTTGCTACTTTGGCCGGAATAGTAGACTGAATTTGCCTTATAGTTGGCCTCTATCTCAAACTGAGCCAATAATAGAATGCCTTTTATCATCATTATACACATTGGACAACAAGATTGGAGGACAACTCCTTTCAGAGCCGTGCAAAGAATGTCTAAAAAAATTGTACTGAAAACAAACAATGTATAAGAAAATGAAAATATATACAGAAAATAAACACTCTCTAGATAATTATACAGTGGTGGTGAGATTGCACTTGTAAATTAATATAATATAAAATATAAATATAATAGTGAAACTGGTGGACTAGAGCTGAGAAAGGAGTTACACCGAGTTCTTTGGCAACTGATGGTGTTTTAGTCAAAAGCAGAGGTGACATGTGCTGACCTTCTCTCAAGTGCTGCTTCCTATATTAACATTTAAAGGAAACTTCTCCCTATCTGATATCACCTGCATGTGATACGATAACACATTAATCAAGCTTACATTTGTTGCATCAGCTAACGTGTTGGTGACAGCCGACGAAAGCACATCTCAAGTGTGCGCGGTGTTGCCCCACACATAACCATTAATAGAGGAATCGCAAAGTATAAACGAGATCGAAAAGTGCAGTTTAAAAGTTTGGTTCAAAACAACATGTTATTATGTGAAGACTTGACAACACTTGAAGGGTTTTACAATTGAGGTTTTTCGCTCGTCTTGCTTTGAGGAGTTACACTGAATTGAGCCCATTTGATTAAAGTCAGGCACCTTTTTAGAGCTTTCTTTCTGAACCATTGGTTCTGCCAGCATGAGGAAGGCTCATGAGAGTAGAAAGCGGAGATTTTCGAAATTGGGGATGTACTGTAAGGGTACCTGACTCCCAACGCCCCAGTCCTTATTTTAGAAGCACCATCTAAAGGTTAATGCTCTGCTGCTTGTGGGGGTTAGGGAGAAAGAAGAAAATCAAGCAGGGAGACCTAGGTTCTTAAGTTATACATTTTAGCAACTCTACACATGAATTTATATTTAGAAGAGGGAGTTTATCGAAACTCTTGTGAAACAAAAACACAAAAACAAAGAGGCTGTTTTTCACTTGTGCTTTAGCCAGTTTTTTTTTTAAATTCTTTTGTGGGTTTACTACTGGGTGAGGGTGAAATAGATTTCTCATTGAAAGTAACAATTAAATTAAGGACAGAGAGGTAAAACATTTTAATAAAAAATATACTTAGTAACATTGCAGCTTTGGGATAAAGGTATACCGAGGGAGCGGCAGAGCAAAATTGGTTTCTGTTTATAATTTTAAAAAATGGTTTAAGGGTCATTAATACTCTTGTGAGCTGCTTAAACCATAAAGTTAATGCATAATTAAGTAAATGTAGAAAACACCCTGAATAGGGGCTGCGTGTGCAGGGTTGGAAATATGTTTATAACAAAGCCTATGAATAAAATTAATCAGGTTAAGCAAATGTATTACATTTATTTACTTATCAATTATTGACATGGTGCTTAGAATAAATCACAATATAGTTAATGATATTTTTACACATGTTTGCAATGTCAGTTATACAACGTCTTGTCCACTGATTTATTTAGTTATTTATTCTTAAATTTAGCCAACTGCTAAACATACAAACTGTGTCTATTCTTTCCTTCTCTACTCTTACTAATGATATTGCTTTATCTAAGGTTTGTCTTTTCAGTTTGCTGCTTTTTTTTAAAGTTTTAAACGGAAATTGTTAAAATACAAACTTTTACAAACATCACTATTTATAGCAATAATCGTTTGTCTCTTTAAGACAGAATCCTTAAACAGAGGTTCAAACTGGATACCATATATATCAGCAGACTATCTCCTCTATTAGTTTCCACTTTTGAAATTTGGACTACTCGTCTAAAAGACGAATTAAAGTATGGAAAAATTATTGACATTATCCTGAAATGCCTTTAAGGATAAAGAATAGGAAAAGAAACCTTCTATTTCTCAGTATGTATTGGCATTGATCCTAAGTGAGACTGCAGAAGTTGCTGACTTTAGAAATATTCGGGCTATATGATCCGCAATCTCATTGTTATAACTTTAAAGGCACAAAAGGTATTGCACTGCAAAGCAAAAGTCTGGAAAATAGGCTCTTTAGGTGAGAAATAATGGGTAAGTGGTTGGGATTTCAAGCTAACGCCTGCACAGTGTTGGAAATAAAAACCATTGGTAGACATTTTATTCGTAATATGATGTATTTTGTTAGGAAAAAAATAATGTATGTCTGAGGTCTACAGGGTACTGAGTCAAAGTCCCTTAGTTCTTGTTGTTTCCAGGGGCATTATGATTGTGCCATGTGACTCACCCCACAACTGCTGATGTTATGTTTTTTTAGTCTTTAGCCGTCAATTCACACCCAGCAAGAAAACCACTATAAATGTACAAGCGGAAGAGTCGAGCATCGTTAATCTCTTGTAGACCTAACATGTTGCTGTATTTATTTATTTATTTTTAGTTAGTAATTATAGATCAACATATATATTGATTTTTCACTGAAATCAAATGCTTTTTAACACATTTATCCTCGGCGATCAAAAGACACACCCTTGAACACACTATACTTAAGCATCACCGTGTCACTCTGAAATCACGTCTTATTATGGGTGCTGTTACTGAAGTAAAGAGGAAAAAAAGGCAAAGATGGCCTATATATATATATATATATATATATATATATATATATATATATATATATATATATATATATATATATATATATATATAT
>JAVLVB010001034.1:2304739-2355277 GCA_032876305.1 Orestias chungarensis | reverse complement strand
ATATATATATATATATATATATATATATATATATATATATATATATATATATATATATATATATATATATATATATATATATATATATATATATATATATATATATATATATATATATATATATATATATATATATATATATATATATATATATATATATATATATATATATAGATATATATATATATATATATATATAGATATATATATAGAGAGAGAGAGAGAGAGAGAGAGAAATGCACTACTCTCCCTTTGAACAAGGTGTAGAAAATATCAAAATCTCTTACCAGAGCTCTCACAAGGATAGATCTCGGTAATTTTATTTAATTTAACACCTTCTTAAAGAAGATTGATAGCTGGACCAAACACTTAACCTTCATGCCCTGTGGAATTTATGTTAAGGCTAAACCAAGGCTGAGGGTAAAATAAATTCTCGTTTCCTGACACACACAAACCTTTTTTTTTTCTTTTTTTTTTAGAAAAGTCAATAAGTGTTTGGACATACGAAAGGACAAAATTAGACTTTCGGTTAAGGAATACCTTCTCAATCACGATTCCCTGCTCAATACCATATTTACACACATGCACCAGGTGTTGTATATCCGGAGCGACAGAGTTTTAACACCACAGCATGTTCCACCATAAAGTCACTTAACTTATGATTAAGAGAAAGTTGTGAAATGTGTTCTCTATGTGGAGTGGAGTCACACAGATGTTCACATTTCTTTAAGGTATTAAAAGGCAGGCAGCATCAAGACGGAAAGGGTTCCATGGTGTAATGGTCAGCAATCTGGAGTGAATCCGAGTTCAAATCTCAATGGAACCTGAACTTTATTTATTTATTTATTATTTCCTGAGGGATAAATATAGTGAGTCTACGTCTATTAACTAAACAGAGCAGAGATGTTGCAAAATCCTAAATGTATTTTTTACTGGCAGCAATGTAACTCTAGGAATGTTAAAATTTATTTCTACTATTAATGCAATAGTTGTTGATAACATTCATTTTATTTTATATAAATAAAAATCTTATTTTGATCAATTTAACTGAATTCCATGTGTTTGTCTATAATCTTTCAACAATGTGTAAAAATGGGATTGATTTTGAGGACAGTGACTGTCTACACGTATCTACACTTATCCCTTCCTATCTGTATATGTTGATCAATGTAGCAAAAAAACAACAAAAAAAAACTGTATTATAGGAATTTTTTCTTTTACTGAAAATGACATTATAAAAGTCTAGTTGCTGCAATATGTTGTTCTGTGGTTTATATAAAGCAGGAGACCCATTAGTTTAGTTTTAAAAAATGCTTATTTTTCCCCCCATTCGCAACTTTCCCTTTAAAGGTGAGTAGAATTAAATTTTCTATACTGGACACAACTCAAGGCTCTGCTGTAGGTCAAATCTGTATGTGTGTGACTTGCTGAAAAACTAATTTAGAGACTTTTAATGATTATACAGACTCATTTAAACACCTGTTGCAACCTTACAGCCTCATTCATGTTCCCCAAGGAGTAACTATAAAAAAACAAGTAAACTAATACTTGACAGCAGTGTGCAAGTGAAAAAAGGACTATTTTTTGTAAAGAAAAACAGAAAACAAAGTGATGAGTCAGAGGGGTTAGCAATCGAGGTGAAGTAAATATTCTGAAATGTATTTTTCACAACTGCACTTTTGCTCTCATACGCAGATAAACTTTGACGGCTCAGAAGATTAACATTGCACACAAGCTTGAATATGCATTTACCGACTTGCTGCAACAATCCATTGTTACAGATAAAAAGTTTAAAAAAAACCCACAAAGGACACGAGGATCACAAGAAACTTTTTTTGTACAAGAAGGAAATGTTGAAAATACGAGTGTGTGAGTGATATAAATTAAAATGATTGCATGCTGTGTGGTAGGGGATGCACACAAAGGAAAATCGATGAAACTAAAAACCACAATTAGACCACGAAGGATCTTTTAGCCATCATTTGGCTCCCAAAAGCACTCTAGAGCGAAAAATTCATAATTATACTCATACGCATACGGACTCAGAAATATGCAGGAAAAAGGTCATTAGAAAAAAAAGCAAAGGAACATTTTACATTTTTTTCTTCTCTTAAATAATGAACTAAATATAATCACCCAACTGAGCAACAAGGATTACGATGTATTTCAGTACTGAGTGCAGTGAAAATAAACAAAGCAGCCTTGTCAATAACTTTTCTAGCCAAACAATATTTGATCACAATGAGCAAAAAGCATGCAGAAATTGCCCCTAAAACGCATCAGGGGCAAAGTAGAATTTCTAACAATGACAATTGAATTGAATTGTTTAAATATGATTGATCATCATTGTTATATTGTTTTTTTCGTTATTACTCTTATTGTATACTGATCACCAAAATGATACTAATACATTCTCACAAATAAACAAAGTAAGTGTTTAATGCTTCCTATTCCTAGTCCCCATAACAACAGTTCCTTAACCTGATTTGGATACCACAGACTTTCCTGTCCTACCATCCCAAACATAAACATGCAGAGTTTGCAAAGAAATAATACTACAGAACTCCTTTGTGAGACCAAGATTTTGTGGCAACAAACGGTGAATTTGACAAAAAAGAGACGATGTATTCATTTGAACCCCCATCTACTGTCTGTGCAGTTTTTGCAGATTCACCATCCTATCCACTGTGAATTGTTCTAAGGCACATGATTCCAAATATTTCATAGAAAAACCCACCTATACACAATTTTTGTAATAGCACATATGTGGCAAATGCAGAAAAGCACATCATGACCACTGTGGATGTTCTGTAATGCTACAAGATTCCAACTTCAGAAAAGTTTGAGGAAAAGACAAGTGCTGACTTAGTAGTGAAAGAGGGTTGTACCAAGTCTTGACAGCAAGGATCCTAGTCATCGTACCACTGACTGAATATACACAATTTAAGGGTGGTTTCATGCTTCTGCTATAGATTATGATAATTTTCAAACCGCTTCACCAGGGAGCCAATAAATATGGCCAGTCCTTTAATTCCAATCTATTATTTTCTTTATTAAAGAAAGCTTTATTATGTACCCTCCACTGTGTTATAGAGATGTAAAAGCAAATAGGACGGAGTCTTTTAAATCTCTATCAATATAACGCATCAGCCCTTCTTATGAGTCATAGAGAAGAAAATTGGGTCTCATGAGTAGGTGGGATAAAATGCTGCCACAGAAAGGCTGAAATTGGAAAGAAGGTGGAACTGCAAATATGGCTCAGCAGTCTTATTAAAAAGCCGCGTCATAACCCTAGGTTTGCACTTCTTATCGACTTGAGTTCATTAATTAATTTTAAATCCAAAGTCAAGGCTGGTTTAAGAGTTTGGCAATTTAAATGTCTAATTCCAAATTTGTTTTAAATGCATAGAAGCTATTTGATAAAAAAAATAATACTCAGCTTCATTGTGACATCAAGTGAAAGAGAGAAAAAAACATTCGATATAATTTTATTTTTTACTTTACAAGTCGCTTTTTTTAAAGGGCCAAGTCAAACCTTGAGTCTCCAATGCCGTTTACATAACACAAAAGGTAGAAAGTTTAAAATAATTCCATTTTATTACCAGATTTTCGTTTACATCAACAAATGCTGAGCAAAAAAAAACTGTATGCCAACTGTTATGTTGCTAGCTAGACTAGGTTTATCACTTCCACTGCAAAACTGTCTTGCCTTACCTGTCAGTGTCACACAAAATCAGAAAGTGGTTGGGAATTAATACCCCCTACTTAATACACCCATGTCCCAGCTCCACCATTCGTTCGTACTTGTAGGACAGAAATCTTGTCATTCCTATCTTCCCACTACAGCGCACTAGGACTCTCCAGGAATGTCTACAAGCAGCTCAGATCTTTGTCACAATGCTGACAGTGACAGCAATACGCCAATTGTAAGGGAGTCATAACAAACTGCAGATGATGAAAGTTACTGTTTTCTCCACATGGATTATTGCTCCCCAAGAAACCAAAAGCACACAAAGCATCAGATTGTTGGTTTAAAAAAAAATTACTTCATCCATTCTTTTCATTTCAAGTCCTTGTTAGACTGAGGAGAAATCTGCTTCTCTGAATAAAATTCTACGGTCAAAAATAGCTTAGTTAGGCAAGTTCCTAACAAAGCAGTCCAACCAGCTCACAATCACAGACATGGGCAGGTTGTATTAGTTTAGCTGGTGAAAGTTATGCTAACTGCAGCTGAAAATTTCTTTAAGAAACGCACTTTGTGCTGACAAATTATTTTTCTAATCTTGTATAAATAAGACATTCTAAGGCCTACTATGTTTTAGCGACCCAGATTACCAGCTTTGGGGCATTTATCTTGGCTGCACAACCAAGAAAACTACTTGATGTAATCATGAAGGTACAGCACAGACAGCAAAGAGTAGTTGTATTGAAAACCGTTTGTTTGAGCTCTTCGCCAAACAAATAGTTGCACTACATGTTTTAATATTAAAAATGTTTTATCAGTTATTTGTTTTTAAATCCAAATCAAGTCTCCAATGACTGGAAAAATTACTCCTTCCTTACTGAATACAAGTTATCCGGTCTTCCAAATATGCTACATAGTTATAGTTAAAAAAATAAAATAATCCATCATGTACTGTTTTGATAACACCTATGATTGGCAGTTTGCAGGTCCCAGGAAGCTGGTTAACTGACATGTATTAAAAATCAAATGTCCTGTTTTAAAGTCAAGCCTCTAGTCTACAGTGACTGGACCAACAAGAAAACTTCTTTAAGAAACTATCAAGGTACAACAAAGACTAGTTTTAGTGAAAACAGCCAGGAATGTAAGTTATTTAAAATAGCTTAACAAGTAAACGTCTAAACATTTCTTGTCAATATCAGCGTCAGTCTTTCAAAGCATACTTGTTTAGTTTAGCCACTGAGATTGCAAAGATTAAGAGAATCAAGAATCACGAATCAGTTTAGCCAATTTACAAGAGACGTCATCTCAAGGCACATTACAAAAAGAAAATCAATTCAAATCATAGATACATCTTTACAGAACAAGAGCATATAAACTTCATATCGGAAACCAGTTTTTTTTCAACTGGTTGCTACTCTGACATCAAATTAACAGGGGATCCTGCTAACAAGATGATACAACAATGATGTAAGTGCTAGTTCTGTATCCTATGTATATGACACTACCAGTAACGAATGGTATTGTATTTTTATGTAAGTTAGAGCTGCACATTATATCAAATCAAAATCTTCATTCCAATATTGGTGTTTAAGATATTGCAATACCAAAATATGTTGTTTGATTAAAGATAATATTTCAAGTGATGGGGATATATACTAGTCTCTTATTTTCCTCTATGTACACAATATGTATAGTTTTGGTGGCTGAGATGGTAAAGGTTACACAAGGTGGGACAGAAGTTCTGAGAATGGATACTGGACAAAAAAATAAGGAAAGCACAAACTCACTAATGACAGCCATCCCAATATTCAGCACCAGTATCAGAATTACAGGTTTTCCTAATATGGTGCAACCCTGTTGAAACTTCTTGGGAAATCTAGGAAACCCAGAAAGTTTAAAATAAAAACTAGAAACTATTCTAGATAATTGGCAGACGTATATTGAACAAAAAATAAAGATACGCTCATATCCACTAAACAGAAGTATTCTGAGATGATTGTCATTTCCTAACCTAAAAGAGATTTCAAAATCAATGTGAAAATTCACACAAAAAATACTAACTTAAACTGGCTGACATAGTCATAAGGACATTTAATTTTAATTTAATTAATGAATTAATGTCCTTTATTTAATTTACCTTTAGGATAAAATTTGACTTGGTTGATTGATTTATTGATAGACAGTTTTATTATTTCAGATTGTGAATGACCTTATAAAAGTTTATAGTATAAAACAGTGTATAAAGTGCAGAAAATGGTGTAGGTATTGTCACAAATCGAGACAACCATGCAACAGACAACTGTATACAGAAGGGGTACAAGTGTTAGCAGAAACCCATGGGGATGGCCCACAACATCGGCAGTTCTGTTCTACCTTTGGGAGTGTTCTCCATTAGCCTTGAAAAGAAAACTAAGTAGTTCTGTAGGTTATCATACACCTTGTAGGTCAGTAGAGTGTCAGGGGTTTACTACTCCATTATCTGGTAGTACCACTGTAAAAAGCCTGAAGGAAGGGCATTCAATGCAAACTTCTATACTTGTGCTGGTATTATCTTCCCAGTACTCAAAATTATGGGTGATTCTTAAGGCCAAAATCAGGTTACAGTTATGTTAGGAGTTGTATATGTTACGCAAAAACATCCATGTCTAAAGAATGCCGGCAATTAATTTTTTCTTAAATTTAGCTATGATACAGTTCTTTTTTTCCAGGCGATATCAGATCTGATTGCAGCCATTCATTTGGTGTAACCAGACAGTTATCGACTGAGTGTGGATCAGGACCACTCCAGGCTGGAGGCTATTAGGGGAGCCAGCAGGTCAGGCTAAAGCCCAACTGTGGTATAATTGGTCCCCTTAGAAACCCACCTGCATACAAACTTCACAGAATCCAATTGGAAGATTACCCTGGACTACCTTTGTGCAAACTCCTTGCATCGATTACCTCACTCTATCTCATCAGTTTCTTTACATTTTCTAATCTTAATTATTTCCAGGTAAAGATTTCCATCAGAGGGGATGGTTTCTGAGTAAACCACACAAATCAACATAAAAATAGGTTTACTGAGGAGATAATGTCTGGAATAAATAGAGGGTTAATGTGGACTTCCTAATGAAATTGGTTTTTATTATTAGATTTTCTGAACCCATTTATATTTCAAATAAAAGGCATGCATTTGCAAGGGAAATATGAACAGTCTCTTGATATTAACACACTTCTCGAAGCTTTACAAGATTACAGAGAAAGCATCACTACAACCTCATTGTGGAAGTCAACAGCAGGACATTTTTCAGAGCAAACACTTGTTTATCCCTTTTCTAATCGAAGTGTTGGCCATACTTGGTAAACAATGCATGCCAAAAAGTTGCAACAATATTCTGCTGCATAACAGCCTGTTTTTTTTTGTCTTTTTCCACATTCTTATTCATGGCATGCTCATTTCAAGCTGACATTTCAATTTCAGCTGCTCTTTCATTTCACTGCTTTGAGTATGGGTCTTGTCAGCACATGTATGCGTAGGCTGAAGACCATGACAGGTGAACAATTCCACAAAAAAAAAGTCTGAATGAAATACTGTAGATGTGCAACAGTTTCTCGCACAAATAATAGCTCTGTCTGTTGACACCAAGTACTGATTCCTTTGCAAAAGTAAGAGATGCTGCTGCACACCTTCTTTTTAAAGCTGATCAAGTGATCTACGCTTAATAATTTATAAACTTCATTGAATTTCAGATACAGAATTTTCCATGTCAGCATAATTGTCAAACCACCTTTTATTATCAAAAGTAGACTAAAACAATGTCTTTGGCTTAGAAGTCAAATAAGGTTACTCTGATAGACTGCAAGGCTTCAGTTTTCCATAATACCTCGGTCTAGTTTTCAAGAAAAACTAAATAATTCAGCGAATAGCTATGTTTCCACTTGATTGTCATACTAATTTTCAGCAAAGTTTCAGTAGTTTGGCAAAAAAATAAATATATAAAAATATTCTGAGTTAATTAATCACACCATATGAAGTTTAATTCTATCAAATTTAAGGTTATCCATGGATTATATCTAATTTAGAAAATGCTTTTCGATCAACACCTAAGCGCATTACCTTTTTCGAAAAGCCTAAAACCACCTCAAGTGAGCATTAAAATCCACTTTTTGGAATTGTGGAAGTTTTTATTTTGACCTTTCAATCCACCTTGTCTAATGCAATACCTCAAACCATTAATGGAAACATGGCTAACAGAAATCTATAACGTGGCAGCTTTTCTGGTACTTGGTAGAAACAAGGAACGTTGATAGAGTGACAAACAAGATGCAAACAATTTCTGCGCATTCTGAAAATTCAGTCACTAAACATTCACTAATGACAGTGAAGTTACTATCTGCTCCATTTTGTATGTGGTTTTGATTATTTCTACTTCAAAACTTAAAAAGTAACTGAAAACAATAATGTTACACTAAAGAACATTGATTTATTATGTTGTTTTTTCATATTCCTTGCAAAAACATAAAGTCTTCAATGCGTCTTCCAATTGGCATGACAATAAGCTTAGAAATAGTGAGGTGTTTGTTAATGCAAACCACATCTGAATAGAAAAGGAAGGTGGAAGGGACATAGGAGGAAACAACGATTATATCTAACTGGAAAGATGGCTGGATAGGATAAGCCTGATAAGCCTTTGGGAAAAAAAATCAAAAGTATTATCAGATGAAACACAATCAAAAGAATCTTAGATTTTACAGATTTTAAAGCTGTAAGTCTAAGGTGAAAGGTTTCATATCACCACTAAAAATAGCAACAAAACAAACAAAAAAACTTTAACATCTCAATCAGGATACATTTATTGTAGGATGAGATATGCAATTCTGTTTCACTGCAAAAGATTATGAACTGGATGTAAGAGTAGAACCCCAAACTTGAAAATAGACAAGGTTGTCTCACCAGACTGACAAAAAAGAAATCATTAGATAAATAACACGATTTAAGTTGTTGCATTCTTAATTTTAGTTTTTCCACAGCAAATTCAAAACATTAAAACCTATCTACTATTTAAATGTAACTTTTAAAATACTCTTAGTTAGTCTACTTAGGTTTTGTTATTTCAACTGAGGCTTAATCAAGATAAAATGAGGTTGAAATAGGCAAAGCTACTTATTGATTGTGCTGTCTGCAGGTTGAAACAAAAGTAGTCTTTAAATGAAAGTATCGATGAGCCAAATAGATGTTATCTGTCTTGATGACAAAGGGGAGTCCTTGGCTGAAGGGGAACCTCATCTAAGCATAACCTTGCATCTGTGATCAGAGAGCAAAGGGTGAGAATTCAGCCCCAAGGCTAGATAAGCTTTAAAATTGATTCAAATTCGGAAAACAAAAGTTATGCACATTTTTATATATCTTTTTTTTATTTTTATTCTTTATCTTTTCATTAGTTAAATACATTTATACGCAAACAGGGGTGATAAGTATAAATTTGCAGTTTGGTTACATAAAGATATGGGTCATAATTTTAGAATTTTTTAGAGATTTCTAACTTATATCTGTATTCACACAAATCACTTTTTTAAGAGTGGATGTAATCTCTGCTTATAGCATTAGTTTAAGTAACGAAGGGATCAGAACTGTTGTTAAAATAAACAAGATTCAACACATTTTACAAAACATCATACAATTGTATAAACTGCCCTCCTTACATGGAAAATAATAATTATCTTATCTTAGCCAAAAGTGTATAAGTTGTAGTGCAATATTCTTTTAAAAGAGGACAATACACCAGGCAAGCTGGAAGTTGTGCTGTTTAACCTTTGCCCTTATAATCAAATCCATTGCTAATCACACCTGCATATGAACACGAAAAGGTGCGAAAGGTAAAAAGCTGGAAATGAAGCCATTCTGAATCAAACTAAACATAGATGTGCCTTTTATCCTCTAAGGATGGCTCTTTCTCCTGTTCAACGAGAAGCGTGTTTTTCTAGCCAAACCTACTGAAATGTCTTTAATGAAGATGAAAGGAGCTACAGGGGTGCCACCATCATCTTCATTCTGCTCAGTCAGGTGCAGCGAAAAGTAGTAGCAGCACCCATCTCAACCCTCAGCTCTTTTTTAGCTTTGTCTATTTGATGTATTTTACAGTTTTGTTCCAGGTGTTAAAACACATTTTAACATCCCAACATATCACTTATCACCATACTAGTGAGATTTAAAATATCATTTTAAGAGGGGTCCAGAAAATATGTTGTTTTAATAAAGTATTTTTTGTTTAGTTACCTAATATTTTTTTGAGTTCTTTTCTTTGTACATTTAGATTTTTTTTCAGCGTGTTACTCTTTCCCCCTCGGTTTGTAATTAATTTTGAGTCTTAGTTTTCCGCATTTTGTGTTAATTAGTCCCCGCTTCCTTCTGCCACAGCTTTTGCTCAACTCCTCTAATTAGTTAATTCTCTTCTCATTTTCCACTTCCACCTCATGATTTTCCTAGGTGGTGGTTGTATTTGTTTCTGTGCTTTATTTCATGTTAAACTCATGTTCTACTCCATATCCTATTCCTCTGAAACTCTACTTCCCATTTCTGCCTCACATTCTGCCTGCATTTAAGTCCAACTAGAAACCAGACCCCTATTCCTTGAAGGAGTTGGCCTAAGTGACAGGGGAGAAGGAATTCTGGGCCTCAATGGATGGATGGATTAAAACAAAACATGACAACCATCAAAAAATGCTTTGGAAGTGAAGGAAACATGAATTAACATTTCCATGTATTGCTGGATTTTCAATATAGTCAAGCATCGTTGTTAAGCCCTGTCAAATGAAAATATTTTTACCATACAAGAAAATATGAAGATATGTACATGAACGTCACATTGATAAAAACAAAACAAAAGAACATTTATTTAAATATCTGTACGAGAGCAGAAGCAAAGCAAACACAGAAACCGGAGCAGGAGCCGTGACACGGTCATATCAGCAATGTCCTCATTTACACATGACATGTGGTAACATCTTGAGACATTGCTGGGAGGGTTTAAGTCTGAGTCACATGAGTTGCACGGCTTGTGTGTTGTCTGTGTTTGGCTTAACCGCTGCCTCGCAGCACGTGAGTCTTCACACCACCGATCTTTCTGCTGCCGTGCTGCTCCAGTGCGTCTCCTGACAGCACAATCATTTTAAATAATGCTGGTTTTTGGTTGTGTATGCACTTTTTTCTATAATAGGAAAGGCGATCGAGTTTGAAAGGTGAATATCGTAGAATTGATCAGAAAGAATATGAGACAATTCCTATGCAATTGCCAGGACGTAATGGTTGAGTGAACGGGCGGGTCCCGTTGTGCATTCAAGTACAACTCATAGATTGAGTTGTCTGTAATATTGCATTGTTGCCAACACTATTGCACATTGGACTTCAAGATATATGTGTTAGTTTAGCTCCAATATGTATTACAGATCTGTCACTGTATTAACCTTCCAAAGCACTCAGTTCCTTGGCTGCCAATCTGCTCTGCATCCCCAGAATTAAAACAAAAGCTAAAAAAGCGGCATTCTGTTTATACTTCTACTGAAACACTGATTTCATTTAAATCAAGACTAAAAATATTTTTGTCTTAGAGTTGCATTTTCTTATTATTTAGTTGTACAAATTTAATTACACTCTGTATTAAAACTTTTTATCATTAAATTGTTATTATACATAGACCTCAGTTGGATTTTGTTCTTAACTGATCTTCGCATGTGGGAGTATAAGCAGATGGTGACTCTTCTCCGCTTCTTTCTTGTTTTAATGTATTCCCGACTTGTATTTAAATAAGTCCGTGTCCTTGAAAATAATAAGATTTACAAAATTACCAAAAAGATTTGTACGGCTGTAATTGTTTTTACATTCTGTTACATTTTAACCACAAACTTTAACGTACACTATTTTGATTTTATGTGATACACTCACTTGAAGGACCACATGATTGTGGTGTGACAAATAAGTAAAAAATAAAAATAAATAAATTAGTCTATGCAAAAAAAATAAATAGAAAATCTGTCATCCATTGATATTCAGCCAACTATATATAAAATCCAGGGCACCCAATTGCCTTTAGAAGTCAACTTATTTTTCAACACTATGTTTTCTCTTTGCTGTCTTGTATGTTCGGTGGTTTCTTTGGGCACACACTTCTTAGACACTTCTTTAAAACAGTGTCTCTGAAAGCTTTGTCAAAAGGAGATAAAAAAAAAAACACAGACGAGAAAGCATCAAAGACCTACCTAACTGCGCTCTATGCTTCAATTTATGAATGATAGAGCTCTGTTGGCTTTACAACATACTGCCACGCATGACTTCAGAGAGTTATTATGCAGGTTTCATATGCCGAGAGGGACTCTTAAACCCCATCTTGTATTTTTGACACCTACAGAAGAACCAAACAGAATTCGAGAACATATAGTGCAGAAAGACATACAGCCTAGGCCTTTTTCTTTTTCTTTATCTTGTGTCACAGAATTTTTTCCCCCTAGTTCAAAAGAATAAGAGCTGAATATACAGCTTGGGATAGAAATCCAATATATAAACAGCAGGTAGATTTTCATAATTGGCCTTAAGTGTAATCCAGTTGGGAGAAGCAAGGACAAGGTTTTCTTTCACGACTTTTTCATACTCCACCTTGCCTGCTCCAAGTATGCTACTGAAATGTACTTATCTTAACTGATGTGAACTACATCTGCTCCACATTAATTAAAATATGAATGTTTACATTGGATTGGCCTTTCTTTTTTATTTGTTTCAAGGTATTTTCACTTTTTCTAACCATGTGGTTAACGGGTGGATAGTTTTAAAACCAGCAAAAATGGAAGACATACATAAATATTCCTAGCTATGCATCAAATGCTCCCTTTTTTCAAATCTAATAAAGGCTTTGAAGTTAATAATTTGTTTAGTTTACAGACCAAATATGATGTCAGCTTTTGTGCTCTTAAAGGGAACAGAAATCCTAATCTCTAATGAATGATTGCAGTATCTCTGCTTAACAATAATAGACAAATTAGCTTAACTCCCCATTGGGGAGGAATATATAGTTAAATGAGCATTTCAAGATGACTCAATCAAGAATTCAGTTAAATTGTCATAATTATAAAATATGTACTATGTGTAATTTTTGTAAGACTATAATGCATTCAGGCAATGTGAAATAAATTTTAAGGCAGATTCGATTAAAGATTTATTTTGGAGCAGCACATTTTGAGATCATCACTCCAAATTTAGTACGACAATAAGGCAGTTTGAATTCTAGAGTAGAATTTTAAAAACTGGGGAAAAATTACCATCTAAGCTTTATATTATATAATCTACGTATTTATAGATTTTTTTTCCCATTTATTTTGACCAGACATAGAATCTAAAAATAGCAATACTAAAGAACTTTCAGTTTTGGTTGATTTTGGTAGACAGTGTTGAACAAGACTGGAATACGACTTCATTACCCATAAGGACTTGCGCATAGTGTCGTAAAATCCTAATCTCCCGGTCGCCTGCAGTTGGATTGAAGAACATTTTTGTTTCCATTGGCTGCTTGAAGGATGAATAAGGATTAGGTAAGGAATCTAATTGTGGCAAAACAATGTCGTATGATGATGTTGAAAGAAAAAAAAAACAAGAAAAAAAACAAGTGAGAAGTGAGTAATGTGGTTTTGTGTGTCAGGGTTCCTGCCACCCTCCTTCAACAAGCTGCAATTTTACATTTAATTATGCAACTTATGAAAAGATTTTATGAAGGTTAAAAAGTTATGTGTTACTTTAAATGGGAGAATACATTCTACAAATTAGTCATACAAATTAGAAATACAGTCTATAAATTCAAAATTATATAACAATTTTACATTAAATGTAAAACAGTTATGTAAAATGTAAAAATGAAGCCACCTAAGGAATGTATTTCTAATGCATTAAAAGAAAGATTACTAATCTACTTTTAAAACTAAGGAAAAAAACATTAAACTACAAAAAAAAGATTAAGGATAAAAAATGAACAATTTTAACAATAGGACTTATTTTAGATCACGGTTCCTAAAATGTATCAAGACACTGCCAGACACACTGAACATAAAAATACCCAAACACAAACTCTAAACCACTCCTTAGGTTCTGTGTCATTAAATATGCATTTGCTTTTGATTACTCTTGAAATTAATTCATCAGGGAGAGCAGTGACAGCTCCTCGCTGTTACCGACAAAATACTGTGGCAGTTACTGATAACATGAGATGCTTAAAAATTCTGCACTGTAACCTCCCTATTTGTCTTTCACTCTCCCTGTGCTTTTTCACCCGTGCACGCCAGGCTCTCGTTTCTTCTTCAGTCAGGTGAGTTGAGAAATGATACACACCCCAAGCATTTGTCAGAACTACAATCCACTGAAACTAAATTACACTGAAAGAAATTGCGAGAGAAGAGTGGGCAATGAGAAAGGATGAAGGGATGGGGCATTTAAGAAATAAATGCACTTTGGAGGGAACAACAGTGGAACATATTGGTACAGACTGTAAAAAAGAAAACAGAAAGACTAAAAGAAAGAAAAAAACAATAAAGAAGCGTAGAGAGCACGTAGCATCGAGGTGAGCAGTGTATGGTTTGAATCTAACATTTGTGGCAATGCCCTTGAGTTGCCCAGTGAGGCATTGAAGAGTGCATTTGGGATGGGCAGTTATCTCCAAGGCTTCCCTTTCAGCAGATAAAAAAATCATGACAGCAATGCTGGGTCATAAGGGAGAAAAAGCCACAATGCTGAAGAAAACAGGCATCTAGGCAAATCTGCAAGAGTTAACACAAATGGCACTGCTTGACACCCTGTCATTGTCTCTATGCTTGGACACATGGGAACAAAAAAATGGCACTGTGTAGAGTGATCCATGAATGAAAACACAAGCACATGAAATGATAGGGAATAAAATTATAATCACTAAATGGCAAGTGTGTATGGATTTACAAAGCCAACCATCCATTTTAATGGCTCTGCATCAACTGGTCTAGAGATTTGGTTTGTTTGTAGAAAAAACGTATTTACTTTGGTCTCTTACTGAATTCATATAAAGTGTATTTCTTTTTCTTTTTTTATTAACAAAGAACATCATGAAAAATTATTACAATATTTGGATTAATCATGCTAGAGTTGAAAAAAAGTTTTTCCTGACATGAGGATTTAGTGACAAACTTTCTCGCTTTTAAACCTTTATTAAAATAAGTCTAATTATCTAACCTTATCAACCTCTTGCATATTGAATCCACGAGCCTAAGAAAAAAAAAGACATGAAGCATTTGTATTCTGTCAGACACTTATTTCTAAGTACAATGCACATTCTCTGCTGCTGAACAGTTACTTTTAATTGGTAGGAAGGTTCCACTTAAGAGGTTTCCCTCTTTACAGGATCCATTCTCAGAGTTGCTCATTTTAAAAGTAATTTATTATAAGAAATACATTACAAAATGAGAAAAAACTGAATGAATAGGAGGAAAAGATAAAATCCCTATCAATGTTTGTGCTTACCTTTTTATCATTTTCAATAAATTGCATATACACTCTTTCAAGTGAAAAAGAGAAAAAATAAACATTAAATTTCACATGGGACTCAATTTGACTTAAAAAATACAACAATAATATTTTACATTGTTGCCTAATCATTTCATTTTGAGAAAGCCCTGTAGGCATTAAACATGGTAAATGGTACAAATGTAGAAAGGCTAATCTCACTTCTCCAACTTCACCTCAACTATTGGACAAATATGAGTGAAACCTTGACACAGTTTAATTTTCTAACAATGATACCAAACAGTAAAACAGAAAATTGAAAAATGCAGGAAGCCCTCACTTCATAGCGACTGATATTTTGCAAACTATAAATGAAAACCAGTGGGCATATATTGAAGCTGTTATTAAAAATGTTCAAATTGTCTAAAAAAGAGAAAATCTTAGATAAATTCTAATTTCTCCGCCCCCTTTCTCCCTTTTTAAAATTAACCAAGGCTTTTGCTTTATAATTACATCACCTTGAAACAGATAATGCTTGAACCGCTGTATTGGTTGCATCTAGGAAAGTTCATTTTTAATAACATGCACACCTATGTTGAAAAAGCAGACTTCTGACTGCAACTGTTTTTTTGTTTTGTTTTGTTTTAAAAAAAAGCCTATTGAGGAAGATAGCAGGTAACTGCTTTTCCTTACATTAGAACTTCAACCCTAACACTACAGGTGCACTCCAAACATCTTTATAACAGAATTTGGGTAGGATACTAAGAATATTTTGACAAACAAAAAAAAGTACTGGTTACAATCAATTAAGGGAAGAGGTGCATGATACATCTGTACCAACATCAGTACTGACTGATGTTAGTAATACTTTAACACAACGGTACTGGTATAAATAAAATCTGTAAATGTCAGGAATTAGTATATATAGTATGTATATAATGTAGCAGTAACTAATGTAACAGTAATATTTATATCAGATATAAATATTGGACTGAATCTCTTCATTTAAGGTCCTTAAACTGAAAAAGGTACTTGGAAGTCCATTAATCTTTAGATAAATATGCAAAATTAGGGCATTCAAATACTTATGATTGAATGCCAGGTAATTTTTATAAGAGGAAAAAAAAATACCGGGGCCTTTTTTTCCTCACAAAGGGCTAAAGATAATGCAATGAAGGAACCGCAACATAGTTTCGTTTTAGGTGCTATATTGGTTCTTCAGATTTCTATCAACTATGCAGTCCTAGTTTATATGCCAAAAAACTTAACATTTCCTTTTTTAATCTTAAAGAGTACATTACATTTTAAAGTCCATTTTTGTAACCAGTACCCTCTACCTGTCTTTGGCTAGTGTTGAGCCTGGTTTCCTTTGAATGCTGAGAGGAAATAATGGTAGAGTGGCGTGATGGGTTCGAATGGGCACCCATTGAATAATGCATTAGTGAAGTGGGTAATATTACTACCACAACACAACTGTGGATGCCTTCCCAACTGTGCCACAGACTTCATATCATGTGAAATGTCACGTAAATCAAAGCCGAAGCTTGCGCAAGAATCCTGCAGTCATTTTGGAGATAAATAAAACATGTCAGAGATGACTGACTCTATTGCCCTTTATTCTCTGGATCTCTTCTTGTCTCAGTCTTTTTCTTGTTGTTTTTTTACATTACCCATGCCAGACCATGGTGCTTCACTACCAGCAGGTTGTTTGGATTACATGTGCTACCATGTGAATCTTCAACAAAGAAATTGCTCAATCATTTATATCAAAGAGGAAAAATGACATTTTGTGTTGTGCCCACATTCAAGACCACTGTTGGGATGTTGTGACAAGTAAAATTTGCAATCCATGACATTTTAGTTACATAAGGGCTGATGTGATGTTTGTTCCGGTGAACACGATCTACAGTTAATTTGGCATTGGTAATGAAGGACAGCAACCAATGATTTTGAAACTAAAGCACATCCATAAGTTAATACTAATTTAAGAAACTTCTTATATATCCACATACAAATATATTTATGGCTGCAGAAATCACGGAAATATGTAATAATTGTCATACTATTATTGAAAGTTATGATTTAGTTATTTTGCTTCTAAAGGAACACTTTATTTTTCTACCACTCCCTATAAGGTTTTTCGTTCAAGACGCAACGAATTTAACATCAGCAATAAACTAAACCCGATATAATAGTATGATAAAAATGCATTACTTTGCACTTTGGAAAGTAAACTCTCATGACATTATCAGATTTTTTAAATGAATGTGGTGCACAATGACCCACTAGCCACATATTCCCACAAAGTGTTTGGCTGATGCCTGGGACCATGGAAAGAGAACCAAGGAAAGCAGGACATGACCAGGTGATGTGTTTAAACAGTTGTGGATAACAGGAGTTATCCACAACTTCTTTTGTGAGTAAACTGTACATACAAGCATCCAAACAAACCCGGAAAGTTTAAAACTGTAAGAGCAAAGAATTTCAGCAGTATGGCTTTTGAAAAGGGTGGCCCGTCAGTGGAATATGTCTCTGTTTTGCAATTCCACCATGTTTTAAATCCAAAGAGTTTTTTTTTTTTTCTATTTTCACTTTTTGGTTAGTTATAAAGCCCTTAGGTTGACAGGTTAGGCATTAAGAAAAGTAAATTACACTGAGGATTTATAAACCACTAATGGCAGTTACTGCAAAGGGTAACAGAAATAGAGGTATAATAAAATACATATAATAAATAGAAGTAGATCACAGACACCCTCTTCTGAAAGATAAAGAAGAACTATGTTCCAATCTGACATAGTTCCAAAATTAAGGGCAATTTGAATAAAAGACTCCTAGTTTTATTTGTGCAAGCACATTGTGAATGCAACCACACCTGGATCTGTAAAGATGATTGAAACCTCAGTTTTAAAATCCAGCAATATATATAAATTACCCTCTTACACTCCTCCATCTAACCCTCATCCTGTTTTTCAGAAAGGATCTTTGCTGGTAGCTTTTAAAAGAAGCTCTACCTACACACCAGGTTACAATCAGCTCATAAAGAAGGCTGCTGAATTTAAGTAGCTGCCGAACATTCATTCGCGGTCAGATGATTAACCTTGATGGAAGCTCCGGTCTCTCTGGAGATTCCTTGTGTTGTCTTGTTGAATTATCATGTGGATCTACTTCTTTTAAATAGATTATTGATTACTTCCCAGTCTCAAGTCACCATCTCTCCTCTGTTTTAGGTTCCTCATTGGTCTCGAGCTTCTCCAACAATAACCTTTGGAAATAACCTGGTCACTGATACTCGCAGTACTGCACTTGCCTGCCTAGCAAGATATTCTTAGAATTCATGACTTTTTGAATCCTCACACTTACCTTGGAGCTTTCTGACCAATAACTGGATTAAAGACCCCTTTTAGACTCCACAAAAAAAAAAACTCATCCAGTGCTTGGTTTACAGTCCAACATCTTGACTGACTTCTGTTACTCAAATGCTCCTGTTATGATTAACTAACTTACCTGTTTCACCAACAGAAGACCCCCGTCCAAACCAGTAAGGTCCAGTTACCTTTTTGCACATTCCAATGTTTATTTAATTATTGTTAATAAACTTACAATATCTTTTCTGAGAATAATTTTTGTCTCCTGATGTGATTATGTGGTTCCGGAAACTACCTGGCATCATCACAGAAAACAAAGTGAAATGGAGAAGTTGACATCAACTCCCATCATGAAAACAGATTCAAAGTCAGAATAATACAACTGAATACAAGAACAATTGACCTGTAAGACTTCCAGAAGAGAATATTCCTATCCAATTATCCACCAATAACCTGTCTCTCTACAACCTGAATACTTCTGTCAGGCGGCTAGGATAACCGGTCACATGGATTAGTAAAAGATGGAGGCACAAAAGAGCATTGGTAATATTTGAAGATAAACAAAAACATCAGCACCTGGTTCAATGCCATACTTATGGGTCTGCCTAAAGCTCTAGAGTCAACCAGAGGTGGGAGCCTTTGTTTTAAACTCAGAGGCTGTGAAAACCTCCTGAAACAAACACACATCTCCATAACATGTGGAATATACCAAGAGATCCTATGTAATCAGTCAAATGATCAACAGGACTGGCAATATATACTGACTCAGAAATGGAGGTCATTATTAGTCCCTTCCTCTATACAAGGATGACATCGGACTGTATGCTAAATGTAAAAAGACACTGATGCACTAATCCACACCTCCAGGATCTACAGCAGGAACATCAGAATGTCAATTGGGCTGGAGAAATATGTCAGGATGGTGATAAAAACAAAGATGGTATTCTACACTGAGGGAACTAGACTACCAGAAGGGAGCTTAGCAAATGTTGAGAAGAGCTATAGGTACCTTTGAATTCTACTGGCAAATGGCAAACACCATGAAACCACAAGCAAAGCAATAACCGCTGTGACATACAACTGAAAAAATAGCTGAAGTGGCTGGGACCAACTAATACCACTGGTTTAAGAAGGTCAGAATGAAGTACAGCACCTAATGAGTTGTCATGGTAGCACGGGAGCACATATCCAGCATCTCACAGAAGGGTGCAAGTTACAAGCAGGAAAGAAATATACACACTCCATAACTAAGTATAGCATAACTGGTATGATGTAAAGAAACATCTGTGTGGAAGACAAGCTGGAGACCACATATCTAGTTTGGAACCAACTTCTGAGATAGTGGAGAATGACTGAGCAAAGATCCTGTGCAGATTCAAACAGGTAAAATAGTACTGCCCAAAAAACTGGACATTGTGGTGGGTGATAGGCAGCAGAGGATAGCTATTGTAAATGTTTTTCTATACACATAGACAAACACACATGTATGTGTGTATATATGTTTGTGTATGCAAACCGTGATTAACTGTTTAAAGGACAAATATGTGCATCAGAAATCAATACCCTCTAGGAGCCTTTATGGGATTTACACTACTAAAAGCAATAGAACGGTATGTAATTATGTTACTCCACAAATGTATGTGCAGTCACTGAATTTCAGCTCAGTGAGAGCATCATATCCAAGTTGTTCTGTTATTTACAGAAGGATTACTTTCTCACCAGCGCTTCCTCTTACTGTGTGGGTATCGGATAGTGCTGAGAGGCGCAGCAGGGAAGAAAGGTTAGGTGACAACAACAACACTTATAGGCTGAGAAAAGTGTGTCTGGTGAACAAATGTGCAATAAAGGTTCCCGACAAGTGCTAATCCTCCTAGCACCCAAAAAGGATCTAAGAAGGTCTGAATGCCTGCCAAAATGTCTGCATGTGGTCACAGCAGTGAAGACGCTAAAACGGCTGCTTCCAGTGTCAAAACAACGTGTCATTTTCAAAACACCAGTAGCTCACACCCTCAAACTGTTAACACGCTACTTCCAATACAAAAGAAACAAGCTGTCAACTTGGGGGGAAATGCTGAGTTACGTTTTGTCACAAAGACGTTGTGAGCATCTCGCTGAAGGTCATTGCTAAATATAACTTTGTTCAACAATTCTTTGCAAAACCAACATGAGCGCTAACAGCGTTGGTTATAAATAAGGAATATTTGTAACCTTTGAATGTATAAGCCAAAACAAAAATACTAATTTAGGTCTATTTTGAAGTGTTTCTGACAAGCAAAGCTTTTGTTGAAAAAAGCAGACATTGCAATATGTTGCAAAAGCATAATTAATTATGTATTATAATCTTTTAAAATCGTTTTGATTTCAAAAATTGTTTTACAACGCAATAATTTTTCCGGATATCTGGAATAGACTGCCTGGCAAGAAAACTTTCATATAACTGCGGGACCTCAATACACATCCAGGTAATGTCTTTTTTTGAGACCTGCTTTGAAATTCTTATATTTCTTTGTCCTTTGGAGTGCTTTATTTTTTTTTCTTTGTGCATCATTTTATGTTTGCATAATGTATTTGACTGCTGACACCTATATTATTGAAAAAAACATAAATATTTATTACAAAAGCCTGAGTAAGAGCCATTGCCAGTCAGCAAAATGCACCTATGCAGCTTATATAAACTGCCTCCTCAAACAAAGAAGCGCATTTCACTTTCATGCAGTCGCAGCATTGTTTTCCTGTCAGGCAGCGCGCTGGTCACTCCTGAACATCTCAGCAACATTCCACCTGTATAAGACAGCCACAGTGAAAATACCACAAAGAACCATTCCAAGGCTTTATTTTCCTTTTTTTTCTTTTTGTTTTTCAAAGGTTATCTTCAGCAGGTTCCATATCAAAAACAAAAACTCCTTGCATAAAAAGTTGTCCTCACGATACTCAATACTTAGCTTAATCTATAAGCTAAATTATGCAAATTCCCAAGTCAAAGCCAATTTTAAAACTTGAGATGCAAAGAAATGAAAACCTTCAGGGCTGCTTAACTAATTGACTTGCAAATGCATCTTTGTTACACTGGCACACAAGTTAAATGGAAGTCAATAGGTCATCATGGATTCACCTAAAGAAAGAGATTTTATGATCATCTATTTTTTTTTCATTTTTTGTTTTAGTTCGTTTTTATTTTTAGTCAATTTGGCCATTAAGCAATTATAACTCCTGCCTCACCAAGATAACAGGAAAGCAATACCTTATGTGTGAAACAAATACCCACGCGTTTGGATATATGTGATGCTCTTGAATAACACTTTTCTCACTTAACTCTCCCAGAGACCAGTGATTGTGTAAAAATAATAAAATAAAATAACACACTAATAATACGCTATAGTAGCCTATTCTTCATATATACGTGGAGAAAAATGGAACTACTGTCATGAATAGTTTAAATATAACACCAACAAGAGCAGAAATTGTTTAACTTTATTTCTATGTGATCTACTTACCTAAAATACAAATGATAATAAAATTTTAAAAAATCAATTACACACAATAAATCCCTCTAAGCAGGCGGACGCGTCACCGTTACGCACCATTAATAAAAACGTGCAGTCAGTAAAACCCGATTCATCATCTCACCTCCTTACTTCTTAATCGGATAATTACTTCTTTTTTTTAAAGTTATTTCAAAACATTCCAATACAACTACAGCCAAAGCCAGTGGACAATCCTTCTCCACGAACATGCCTCTGAGTTTCACCGTCTTAGAGAGAGACTTGGAGCTCACGCTTACCTCGACCTAACGTGCTCGGCACTTGCGAACCAAGAAACACGAGGATGGAAAAAGTCCAGCAGCAGAAGCAGCATCCTCCGGAAAACGGTCCCATCACTGCTTTGCTCGTCTCCCTCCCCGTTGGGTCTGGGGCCACCTGCCGCGGGTCTGGGGCATTTGTCGTCTCCTCCACACCCCTTTATTTTATTTGATTTCTTTTACCCCGTTTCCCTTAACCCGACTGGATCGCTTGCTGGATGCGCACAGTCAGATGCTTAGCTCTTGAGCCACAAGAAGAGGAACCTCGGCTCACGGAGTCGCAGTGCCGCAGACCGGGAGGAAGAGATGGGGAAGAAAGTGATGCTGAGCTTTGATGCTGCCGACCGTGGAATGATCGCCGAGCGCGCGGCAGCAGCAGCAGCATCACTGGGGTTTTTTCTTTTTTTTTTTGGAAGGGGGAGGAAGAGGAGGAGAGAAAGGGAATGAGTGAGGAGGAGAGAAAGGGTGGACCTGTTGAGAAATCAAATGTGTGCAGGAACGCACGTGCTTGAGCAAAAACAAGCAATCAGATGGTTTTAATTATTTCCTACAACATTCAAGCCTTGTGTTTTTGTTTTTTTAATTTCCAAGGCAGCATGTGGAGAGAGATATCGTAGTAGGGCGTCTTGTGGGGGGTGTTCTTGCAAATGGGTTTTGAAATTGCGGTTTTACTAATTAATGACTATCTGCAGCCTTTGAGCACATGGCCTCTGATTGGTGTCCTTTTGCCAATTAGGCGAGCATTATCTCAGTTAAACGAGGCTTTGGAGCAAGATAATGCAATTCGTCTTACACTGTAATCATTAGAGCTACTCTTTCTGTCTTATATTAAAACGATTGAATATTCTTGTAAAGGAGAACACTGTAGTCTGAACGCCCGAGGCCAAATGAGGCACTATAAGCATACTTTTGGCGAAGGGATCGCTTTTAGGTCCATGCCAATTATTGTTGACTTCTTAGAGATGGGGATGAGGGGCAAAGTTTTGTTTAAAAGCAATCCAAAACCAATCAATGCGTGATAATGCATGAAATCTCTCTCAAAATCAGGCAAAAAGAAAGTAATGAGTATTGACACATGACTGATTACGGCGTGTGTTTTAAATTAGGACGGTGTTCCTCAACATATTAATGCATTTTTAAACCAGCCAGAGAGTCCATAGTAGTATTAAAATGTACTTATGCAGATCGTATTACATCTCAGAATTTTTTTTTTTCTTAATACAGGGAGTCCTATTCTGCCACACAAAACCCAATGACGTTTTAAACAACGTTTTTTTTTTTACGATGTAGCTTGTCAGACGAATAGAAAACTAAAGACTACACAGTCATCATTCTGACTTTTCTTGACTGACGCCAACTTCTGGTGTTCAGTTTTTTTCTAATAAGGACTACAATAGGTAGACCAAAACAGTCTGCCGCAGGCCATTAGGTAGAGGCACTAGTTTCTGAAAAAACAATGTGGGAATTAGGGGATTATCTCAATAACAAAATGACATGTGCCTAACATCGTTATTATTATTACTGTAAACAAACAAAACAAAAACAGTTTGTGCAAGTTTAGGTTGTCGGCTGGTGTTTAAAAAAATTGGTGTTGCAGTTTCTTAATCTTAAAGAAAAAGACATCAACTGATGTGCCAGTTGATTTTGCATGTTACACTAGTCAAGGGGAAAAAACGGTTTGAATATCTGCTTGACTAACTGTTTTTTCTTTATTATTGGTGTGGATTGGGGAGATTTTGACTATATTTGGTAAAACTAAAAAGCTCAACCATGTTAACCCACCAACTAGTCACAAAACAGATGGACACCTATTCTCTATAGACTATACTGTATATGTAAATAAGCATTGGCAAATCTCTAGATGCCATAACAGGTTAGTTTGGCTTTACGGCATCAAAAGGCTTCCTCACCACTGTGCCATAAATTTTATTTTTTTTCCCCACTTGTCCTGTTTAGCACCATGGCTAGTAGAATGAGTTTCTGGCTTCCATAGTTGTGCGTAACAGATTTTCTGTTCCAAGTGAGGCTTTATAGAGCCTCCCTTGATTCCAATACCTTGATCATTTATTGATTACTGAGGTGTTATATACATTGTAAAGCTAAACAGGACTGAGGGGTGGAGTTGGGGGGGGGGTGCAAAGAGTGAAAGGGAAAATATACACACAACAATATTCAAATAGAAACAAGTAAACAAACAAACAATAACAAAAACAAACAAACAAAACAAAGGAACCAAAAAACTAGCAGCTACTAGATCGCTCCTGAAGGAATCTTTGGAAAACTGTGAAATGGCAATGAATCATACCTGTGGAGATATAATTAGCAGAAAGCAGAGGAAAGACAGCTATGTATGTGGCACATAACACATAAATAAATATGAGGCAAACTTGGTGTTATTAATAAACAGATCGGCACAGTTAAAGTGTTGTGACCTCTACAGTGTGTGATTGCGCGTGAGCATGCAGAAATTGTGATGCAGGTATTACATGAATTATGCTCAGCCATGGATACAGAGGGCCACTGCCACCCCCCTCCCAGAGCCCAGAGCGAGCAGAGGAAGCACAGGAACCTGGGGCGACGCAGGAGCACAGAGATCAGACAGCTCACCGCAGGGACACCACGCACCCACCCAGAGGATTGCAGAGGGGGCCTGGGGTAGAGCCCCCCGCGGCCGTGGAATAGAGCCCCCAGGGTACCAGGAGGACCGCCCTACCCGTCCCGCCAGGCCCTGGCCGCCCAGGCACAGCGGCCTGCAGGGAGCCTGCCCCACACCCGAGAGAGATAGGCGACCCCAGAGAGCCAGCCGGGGCGGATCGATACAAGCCCCCGTGCCCCCAGCACTGCACCCCAGGGCCCAGTCCATCCGCAGGTCAATGCAGCAGCAAGCAGTGAGGAAGGGTGAGGAGGGGGCAGGGCACGACCCCCCCTCCCCCCCTACACGGGAATAGCATGAGGAGGCAGAGAACACCAAGTCACAGATCCAGCCCCACCCACATTCATACACAATCACACTCACTCAATCACTCACTCACTGACTCACTTATTCACACAGTCACTTAAGGTATGGATGGGGTTGGTGGGACCATCCTCTGGTGCAGCCCAGTGGGTGTCCCCCGGGAAAAGAAGCGCCCCCACCAACGCAGTCTCCGCCGCTCCGAACCCGCAGATCAACCCCCCCACCCCGGATAGCACCCAGGAAACCGTAGCGCAGCAAGACCCTTCCACTCCCCCCTCTGACCCAAAATGTTGATGACTAGGATGTAATTAAAATGGTAGGGAAGGGGATGTGGAGGGGAGCAAGGCTACAGTTTGCAGACAGTGGAGCTCCCCCCCAGCCTCACCCCAACAACAGGCCCTTCAGTGTCAGGACATGCAAGGAGCCGGGAGCAGCGCAGAACCGGCAACGTGACCCCCCCCCCTCTCCAGCTGCAGCACAGCCCCTGCACTGTGCCATAAATTAACTACTCCTTTTTCTCAATTCATCATGTTTTTTTAAATTCTATATGATCTGTATAGCTTAGTCACACTAGCTATTTCTGGTTTGTATTTGTATCTGAAATGCATGTTTCACAGTTCTGTATTTGAAGAGGCATTACCATTTAAATGCCGTTTTAATACTACTTAGCAGAGGAGAAGATAATTCTTGCCAATAGCTAGGTTTGCTTATTTTAGTTTTCTTTTTTTATTTTTTTTATTTATAAAGTCATTACAGCAGTCAGATTGTTTTGGGGAACAAATTAACAATTCTCACTGAAATGCTGGAGAGAAAACAACTCAAGTGAAATTAAGATACTTCAGTCAAGCACTTCACACACACGACATGCACACAGTTGGGTAGTTTTACTGATATCACTGCGGTTCGTTGTTGTGACACAAAGGTAATTCAGCTGTTTCTTAGACAGTGTATTGAACACAAAACTGAATGCTCTTTTTTTAATATAAACTGGTTCCTGTGATGCATAATGCTTCTCTAGAGTGGCTCCTTTGATAATTTAGAATATTTCTTTCTCATTTATGTTTCTGAGATGTATATTGGAACATAGGTCTGTTTTTAATGCACATTTTTTCTAGTTTAACCCTGCTTATTACTGTATTGATGGAAAAGTCAGTTGTTCATTTCCCCCTCTTGCGGCATGGGGTTCCCCTGTCAGGCAAGGTTAACTAGATAATAGCCCAAAGAGACCCATAGACGGTGCATTAAGTATTTCTCATGGCCTGAAGGCTATTGAGCTAGCTGTCAGACTATGGACAAAAGGACTTTGTAACTGCTTTGAGAAATACCGTTTGTTTCCGTTTTGATTTGACTTATAGCCTGTGTTGCAACATGACAAAATTAATTGTTGCACAGGGTGTCAGACTTTTCCGTAAGACTTGTAAATGAGCACTACAGGTCACATATTGACAGTAAAATTGTATTATTAGAAATGCACCCTTGCCATTTTTAATGGATTTCACTTTGTCCGATATTTGTTTTAAAAGCTTTAAAAAATTAAAGTGGGAAAGAAAGATCTCCTGTAGCCATCAGTTATGCAACAAATCTAAAGACTCTTCTGACTAAAGGCTGTTACTACAAGACCATCTTGACTGTGTTAACTGAATTTTCTGAGCCCCAGAGATTATATTTCACATTAGCATATCTTGGATGAAACCATCGGCTGTTGGCAAGCACTCCTTGCCAACAGCACTCTGTTTAGAAATCTTGGAAGAGAGAGATCCTCTTGGATTTATGGGTGTAGTTCAGGTATTACTTGAGATTTAGAGATTCTGATACGCTTTGACATGTATTTAGCAATAAAAAAATAGCTAAACAACTATTATACACATTTATCTAAATCGTTTTTAACTGACAAATACTTAAAGGATAGTTACACATTTTGATGTTTTCTTATTTTATTAATACTACAAAGAAAGTGGGAGTACAGAGTCCTCCATTACAACTGAGTGCATCAATTTCTCATTTCGGATAAAAACTTTTGTTCTTTGTTTCCGGCTATTAGTACCAACAGCTTTTTGTTCATTTTTTTCAAGAATTCTGTTTTTAAACTCTTTTTACTTCTCCTGTTTTTTATTTTTTATTTCCTCCTCTTATGGTAGTTTTGCAAAGCCTATGTTTATCCTGTTCAAGCATGTAGTAAAGATCTGTTGCTCGACACCATAACCTGTTTCCAGCATTTTGGCATTCCAACTCTTCGCTTTTAATTGTGATGGTTTTGCACTTAGGAAACACAAAAATATCTTTCTGTTTTGTTAGATAGAAGTATAATGTTCAACATCAGTTTACAGAAAGGTGTACATACATTAGAAGTTTGTGTAAATCACTGGCAAAATTATACAGGAAATTCAAAACAAGACATTATAGAGAAGCTCCTCATTTCCTCAAGTAATTGAACAATATATTTGTCACGGTGGATGGTAATTTTTCAACACACATGCAGAATCACTTTCACGAGTTATCAGATAAAAGTAATCATACATTTACATAAATCTGTGAGGGACATACTGGTGTGACAAAATCTTCTCCACAATAAGTGCATCCACAAGAGATATATCAAGAGACCACTAGAGGACTTAACAGAGACTTTAAGTATAGTCCAGGTTAATCTTCCTGTTAGGAATGAAGGTTGTGCAGCTCCTTAAATACTCCAGTCTGCCTGATGAGCAGATTGCTCCCTGGTGTGCAGGTAGTGCTTGAGAGGGGGGGGCGCTCTGTGCAGAGATCGTCTGTGACACAGAACTCGCATTCAAGCACAGACACACTGTCCCACACGAGCACCTTGACAGTTATGTTGTAAAACAAATTATTAGTATCATCATTAGTTAGGATAGCGAGGTGATCCATTTTAGAGATGCGGTCGGAACATAGTCTGAGATTCCTCACACAGCCCCCATGATGAACTGCCGCCCAAAAAGAGGCACATTGAAAATATAAAACTACTACGTTGTTGCACGACTTTCTGCTTCAAGCTGAATTTCTCTTATACATTTTCTAAAGCAAAATAATTCATGACACTTTTGTTTTGTTGCATGGTGTTAAAGATACGTTAAAGTGCTTACTTTAAATTAAATGCAATTGGTTGTGCTGAAAAGTAAGGTACTGACAAAAAGGGTGTAAGCAGTCAATATCTTACCTGAAGTAAATAAGCTCAGATGGTATCTTTATGTACTGTAAGTAGGTCCTACAGTCCAGAAGCAAAAATCTGCATTTTTTTCCCGTTTTTAAATTCTTTAATCAATTGTAAAAGTTTGTACCAATTGTATTAACATTTCAAGCAGTATTATGAACAGCACAGAGGGACCAGTGATAGGGAATGAATAATGAGATGATTCCCTCCTTTTTGCCAAAGAGTTACATCTTTGTTTCATCACAGCTAAAGATTTGCCCTTTCAAATTAAAAGAGCCAAACTTCCATCTGGCTACCATGGCTCTCTGAGGGGAAGACTGACCTCGTACTGGTCACTTTGCTAAAAATGCATCCATGCTGCACAGATGGTTGTTGTTCTGATAGGTTCTCCTGTGAGCCCAGCCACAAGTCACCATTAAGACCAACAACTCGCACAGCTTGGCTGGGCAGGCGAAGACAGGCCGCTTGTTTAAGTTGTCCTCCGTGAGCTGTTTTGGTCACTTTTATTCGTCCAATTTTTCCTCTAATTGTACATAGTACAACTATGTATTTGATAATTCCAGGCAATCTTTTAAATCAACACCTACTATTAACCGTGCGGCTATATATAGTAGGTTCATACTTTGTTAATTATGTTGATTAATTGCTTTAGTTGCTAATGTATTTCAAGGACCAGATGCAGAAGACGAAAGGTCTGGAGCAGATTCTTATTCCTCCAACAATTTTTTAAATAAATACTCAAAATTCAGCCTTTATTTACCTCTAATAACTTTTCAAACATCAGCTGTTTTCAGATGAGTCTGAGAGTAAATAGCATTAAACTATTTAAGAACAAGGTTCTAAAACAGTTGTTCTAATAGGACGTTTAGAATGCCACATTCAAAAAGATTAGCTTTGCCTGCAAAAAAAGATTATAACTACTAATAGCAGCATTATTTTATTACAAATTTTAATAAGGCGTAGTGGCTAATTAGTTAAAATATGGATCTGGGAATTGCATGATCAAACCCAATTTAACCATGTTCCAGGTTTAAGCCAAAACATGGGATATTTGCCAGTTGCAGTGCTTAATGACAAACTGACCACTATGAGCGACTCAAAAGCTAAGTGCAAATTTGGCTTTTATTGTTTTCAAACAATTAAAGTAAAGCGTTGTGAAATAAAACCTATTAAAATGTAAACTGTGTAAAGTGATAATGGAGAGCTATCACTACTGTTTGAACTCTTGGGAACCATGTTGGATTTTAGACTTAAGAGGCCTTGAAAGAAACGCTGAGTACGTGTTTAACAACTTTCATGTCAACCAATACCGGCTTACACAGAGTTTCTGGTTTAAATTTTCAGCTTTGAAAAAAAGAAAAAAAACAGCAAAAAATAAATAAATAAAAAAAAGTATTAGAAGTTCTTAAAACAGTTTAAAATCCCAGACCTTCTGTATTACCTTTTTAGAATGCGTATCACTATCCGTGATTGGAAACCTCCGTATTTATTGAAGTTTTACGAAACTTTTTTGAGGACCATTTTACTAAAATCATATGAATTAAATTTTTTCACAGTCTAATATATTGAAGGAACCGTGTTTAACATCCACACTCCTTCTGATAAATGCAGAGTAAAAATGCTGAGTAAAAATTTATAGCATAATTCAGAAAGTACCATGCCACAGTGATAAGATGCAGTGTTGAGCCCATAAGGCAAACTAAGTAACAGGTGCATATCAATGTGCAACGTGCTCTTCTATATATATATATATATATATATATATAGAAAGGCAAGGCAAGGCAAGGCAAGGCAAGGCAAGTTTATTTGCATAGCACATTTTTGTGTAAAAGACAACTCAAAGTGCTTTACATAGGAAAAAAGATCAGAAAATGAACCTATAAAATCAGCTTTGAATTTAAAATAAATAAAATAAAAATAGAATAATAATAATACTAATAATATTCTCATTTGCTATATGCACAGTTAAATAAGGCTGTTTTCAGCCTGGATTTAAACAATGGCAGAGTTGAAACGTGTCTCACCTCTTCAGGAAGACTGTTCCAGATTTTAGGAGCATAAAACTGGATTGAAGCCTCCCCTTGGTTGCTCCTGACTCTGGGCATCAGCAGGACGCCACTACCTGAGGTTCTCAGAGTCCTGGCTGGTTCATATGGCTCTAACATGTCAGATATGTACTTTGGGGCTAAACCATGAAGAGACTTGTACACAAGCAAGGATGTTTTAAAGTCTATTCTTTGAGTGACAGAAAGCCAGTGCAGAGACTTCAGCACTGGACTAATATGGTCATATTTTCTGGTTTTGGTCAGAACTCGAGCAGCAGCATTCTGAATGTTCTGAAGCTGTCTTAAGGCCCGTTTAGAAAGCCCAGTGAGCAGGCCGTTATAGTAGTCTAACCTGCTAGAGATAAAAGCATGTATAAGTCTTTCTAGGTCTGGTTTAGACACTATTCCTCTGATACTGGCAATGTTTTTAAGATGGTAAAAGGCTGCTGATGTTACCGATTTAATGTGGCTGTTGAAGTTCAGGTCAGAATCGAGTATTACCCCAAGATTTTTGACCTGATGTTTAGGTTCCAGAGAGAGCGTCAGAAGGTAACTGATGACACTTTCTCTTTGTTTCTGTGGGCCACAGACAATAATGTTGTCTGATCTAAACTGTAGGAAGTTGTTCTGCATCCACAGACTGATCTGTTCATTACAGCGACACAATAAATCAACAGGCCCATGTTCTCCTGATGTCAGCGACACGTAGATCTGAGTGTCATCAGCATAGTTGTGGTAGGACACATCATGGCTGCGTATTAGCTGGCCTAATGGAAGCATGTACAGGTTGAATAAAACGGGTCCCAGGATCGACCCCTGCGGATCCCCACAGGTCACACCCATTCGGTCGGAGACGCAGTTCCCAATTTGAACAAAGTAACACCTGTCCTCAAGGTAGGACTTGAACCAGTTTAGAGCAATACCAGTGATTCCCACCCAGTCTTTTAACCTCTGTAATAAAATCACATGGTCAACTGTATCAAAGGCGGCGGTCAGGTACAGCAGAACTAGGACAGAGACTTTGCCTGCATCTGAGTTTAGGCACATGTCGTTTTACACCTTGATCAGAGCTGTCTCAGTGCTGTGGTGGGGCCTAGAGCCTGACTGGAAAGCATCAAACACATTGTTACACAGGAGAAAGTCACTCAGCTGTTGGTATACACCTTTTTCCAGCACTTTTCCTAAGAATGGCAGGTTTGATATGGGCCGGTAGTTGTTCATTACTGTGGCATCCAGACTGCTCTTCTTTAGGAGAGGCTTAATAACAGCAGTTTTCAAGGCCTTTGGGAATATTTCAGTCTGAAGTGAGATATTGACTAACTAAGCGAGTTGTGGAAGCAAACTGCTCAGCACAGACCATAGGAATCTAGTGGGTAACTCATCCAGGCAACAAGTAGATGGACTCAGGCTGCAGATGATCTCTTCAACTGGTTTATCGGAGACAGGTGTGAAGTGTGTCAGCTCCATATGTCTAACTGGGGGTAGAGGAGCTATGTCTGTCATGGAAACAATTGCATTTTTAATGCCTTGAACTTTGTCATTAAAGAATATTGCAAACTCCTGACATTTAGATGTAGAAATAAGTTCCAAGGGGATCGAGACTGGAAGGTTTGTTAATCTGCTCACTCTAGCAAACAGGACACGAGAGTTGTTTCTGCAGGTTTTGATGATTTCTGAAAAATAGCTCTCTGGTTCCACGCAAAGTCTGGTTGAACACACTCAACTTTTCTTTGTAGATTTCAAAATTAACCTTGATCATCTCTGTTGAAGCAGTCAGACTTTAAAATATATTAAACCTTTTATTGCCTTATTATTTTTTGAGTATCTTAAAAATGAATGATAAGTAGGGATGCAGCGATACCACTTTTTTCCAAAATGAGTAGTATACGAGTACTTGCATTTAAGTGCTCACCGATACCGATACCGAATACTTACGCCATTACACATAGTTACTTTGGAATTTTCTATTTTTTCCACAGATATTATTTGACCAACATTCCATATTATGTGCAAACATACAATACGAACACAAATGTAACAAAATTTTCAAATCCTGAAATGCTTTTTTGCGGTACGGAGGACAGCGACTCAGTGTGGCGTGGTTTTTGTGCCGCCAGGTTTGCGGGCGTGGAACTGTCTGGGGGAGCAATCGTTGTGGGCGTGTTTGTGTGAATCTCAGGCGCGCGTCAACTCTGACAAACTGCTCGCTGGGCTCACTCTGCTCGCGCTTGGCTCTGTGTCTGCGCTCGCGGCTCTGCTGAAATGTTAGTGAGTCTGAGAGGATGAATCAACTTTGTGTATTTGGAAGGAATTATTTAATTAGATGAAAAAGGTCAGTCTTTGATTAGCTGGGAGCGCAGCTTATTTGGATATAATGTACAGTTCCGGACGCGAGCGCAGAGTGAGCTGAGGGAGCGGGCAGTTTGTTGGAGTTGAGTGCGTGTCCGGGCACCTTTGACCGGGCGCGCTTACCTGCTAGCCGTGCGCACACGCTTGCGGTTGTTGCTCCTTCAGGTGACTCTGTGCCCGTGGACCTGGTTGCACAGAGAAGGCCCACCCAGGCTCAATAGCAGCACCGTGGGTGGTATCATTGCCGTGGTATCAGTGGCATTTTTATGAGTACGAGTAGAGTACTTATGCTCGGTATCGGACAGATACCCGAAATCAGTGTCCGTATCGGTGCATCCCTAATGATAAGCATATATTTTTATTTCATATGTTGGTATATCCCCCTCCAGAGAAGCCAGTGCCTCTCCAGTCATCAACCTCGCTGCCTGTCATTAGATTTAGGATCATACCCTCAGTGCCATACTCTTTATGGAAATTATTCAATGAAAATGTACAAAATACATTCTTCAAAAGAAATATGTAATAGAATAAAGGAGGCACTGTCACAGCATCAGTGACTCACTTTAGCTTTGACTGACTAGCCCACGAAAGCCCACATTTGTCTTCTGTGTATTGACTTTAATTTGCATAAAGAAATGCGATTCTTTCCTCAGAATATATGTTGATCAGCACATCTGCAGCCCCTTTTCAAACATTGGAGAGTATTTACTGAGTTAGCAGAATCTGCTTCCGTTTTTTAACACAGACCTTATGTATTAAAAGGATTTTTGTTTTGATCCACAGGGCATTTTGCTTAGCTTGCATACTTTCCACAGCATGAAGCTCATTCTTTACTTGCTGCACATAATACTATACAAATTCCAAACCAGGTGAGGATTTCCTCACTCACTCACATAGAAAAGGAAGACAGGCGGTCGAAGCTTGAGAAATCAGAAAAACTAATGACACTAATTGAACAGGAAATCTGGAAACAAGCAATGCCACAGGAAAGACATTGATGTGACAAAGGGGAACCCAAAAAGCCTGTGGCTAATATCTCTATTAGGATATAAATATTTGTCTTGTTGTGATCATTCAACTAAAGAAATTCTTCAGCACTTCTTTTCACAAATGTAATACAGTGAGGAACTTAACAAGCAGGTAAGCCAAGCTGCCACGTAGTTTTTTGGACAAGGTTAAAATTTATTTGGTTGTGAATGTGAGACAATATATGCAGCAATATGACACTGATAGATTATTTCTGAAATCTAAACACTGGAATGCTGCTTAATACAGTTTAAGCTCACTTTATGTAATGCAGACACTCAGTCTACATAGACAAGGACTCACCAATTTCTTAGCATCTCATGGCATTGTTACGGTTTGGCAAAATGTTCTGATGAATTCAACCTATAATTTTTTATAGAATAAATAAACGAGATGGGGATGTTGGAGCAAAGACACAGAAATAATGCATACCTCACAGTGTGCGCAAACAGGACAGTATGACTGCCAAATAGAATAGACCAACAGTAAAACCCAATGCTCAAAAGTAGGCTATATTTTTTTGTATTAAAAGTTAAGGCAAAATTTAAATGTCTGAAATGATCAAGAGTCTTGATAAAACACTTACTCCCAGCTTTCCAGCTTAAGAGGAAATGACTTTGAGCTGTTCTACTGAGGGAGAAGAAAAACATGCACAGCAATCAATTCAAGATTAGATAAGGACCAGATCTCCTTGTATCAAACCACATGCTCAGGCAGTCAAGCATACCTCCTACAAGCTCATTGGGGGTGTGATTAGGTGTTGCAGTCTTGTGATCAAAAGCAAACTACAATTGCTTCAAGTGAAGAAAAAAAGGGAGCAGTGTGGATCTATGCTATAGGATGTGACAGAGAGCTGTAGAATTTCATTTACTTAAAGTGAAAGGTAAAGTCTGAGTGCAACACAGCAAGATTTAAAAAAATATTCTTTATTAAATCAACAGGAAATTTATATATTTGCAAGATTTGTCTTTAAAGTCCGTATACATTCATACACAATTTCTTTTAGCCTGACCAATTATAATGACAGCAGCTGTCAAATCCAGCTTACGTAACTGAAGAGTTTACTTTAATGACTTGGAAAACTCGAGGATCTAATGTTGAGTAACCTTTTGATGCTTCTCTCTCGAGGCATCAATTCTAGACCTATGGCTTTCATGTACACAAAATCACTGATACACTCGCCTACTCTGTTTTTTGATGTGTTGAATCCGTAATTTTATTTCTTGGCTTTGCACAGTTTGTCTCTCAGCCTAAGTGTATTAAAAAACTAGCAAAAGCAGTAAATCCGTATGTGAATGGTGATGCATGGAAGTCCCGCGTCGCAACAAAGTGCATTACGAAGGGAACTCCCTGCGACTGAATCCAGCTAATATGGCAGGATTGGGCAATTTTCATTTTTTTAAATGAGATGAAAAGCAAAGGGTGAAAAATAGGTATACTCTGCAAATCCTGTGGGTGCTATAATGTTGCTATGATGAGGTAAAACTGCACAGATAAGGTTATTGTAATATAAATTAAACAGAAAGAGAAGCCTGATCTTTGCAGATCTGTGATAGCTGTAGATGTTACACAAACCCATTAAATAAAGGTATGCATGCAACAGGGATTAGGCCACATCACACAAACAGTCAATGCCACATCTAAACACAACAGAGCGAGTGTATGTAATGGAATGAAGGTAGTAACACTGACTTATTGAATGCCCTTTTCTCAGGTTGTGATTGCCAGTAAGTGAAAATGTATTATTCTACAAATGAATCACGAAGTTGGCAGATAAGTACAATCCAACATAACCTCTGTTTGTTTTTAATGACAAGACCTAAGATTTGATCTGTCTGGGATTTGCACGTTCAATTTAAAGGAGACCCTGAGTTCATTGGAGGCACTATATTTCCATTATTGCCTGCAAACACTTAGGGATCCCCTAGAATGAGCTGATGAGTGTTATTGGAGAGAAAGACATCTTGGTTTCTGTACCACTGTGGTTGAACATTTACCCAATTGTAGAAATGCAAAAAAATAATGGAGGGCTTGATTGATGGATGGATTAAAATATTAAAGTTGTTCATATATAATGCATTTGTAATTCTTTTGGCTTTTAATGCCTAAAACCTGATTTACTTTTATGTTTCATATGTACCACGACTCATTGTTGTTTCCGTTCACAATGATGGTGACAAAATTATTTCATGAACTGCCCTTTTTTTGTAATGACAATGAGACAATGACGAGATAAACATCGCTCTTTGATGACAAAAGCATGACATCTTTCATTGACAAGAAGAAAAGGTTAGACGATGTTCAGTCAGTCATCCAAAATGCATTACACGTTTGCCTATTGTGCTTTTGTCAGTCAAAAGGTAAAACCAGAGTACAGGTGCTGCATCCCATCACTATCTGCTACCCGTTCAGGCATCACCTCCGTTACTTTGATCAGTGACGGACCATGGCGGAGGTTGCAGGTTAAAAAAAAAGAAGAAAAAAATAAATAAATGCAATATAATTATTTCTAATATATATTATAATTATATTACATTAAATTTTCAATATAATGCAATATAATGTTGGATTTATAGCAGTGCCAGAGATTGTATATCCATTTGTATTTTATAAAGGTAGCTGTTGTGTATGTATTTAGTTGTTAAATGTTGCATTTTGTATTGAACTCATTTAAATTGTAATTTGTTTTGTATCAACTGGCGTTACGTCAATTCATGTTTTTCCTCTTCAGATACCGTTTCCCACATCCAGGCAGCTGTAACCTGTTCACTGCGTTTACACCGCAATGAAAGTGCAGACACAGAGAAAGGGAAACTAAGCCCTATCTGCTGGTGAACAGTGTCACTGATCAATACGATGCAGATTAAAAATGTCTGCGTGTGTTTTTAGGGTTTCCGTTTCTTGCATTCTTTTTGTGTAGTTCATTACACTGCTGCCACTAATTATTCAAATCAATTTTTAAATATATATGCATTCTTTTTCAACCACTAAAGCTGACTGAACTTGAATAAAATGTTTAAGATTTTGTGGACTAAAACTAAGATGACACTAAATGAGACCTCCCATATGAAATTTATGTTCTTTATTTTTTGTTGTCGTTTTGTATGGTTTTAGTTTTTCACTATTACAATGTTTAAAAAAAAATTCTGTAAAAGGAAATGTCTACCTTTTAACTGGTCTATTGATGTCAGTGTTTTACTAAATGAATACTAAATGCATTGTTGGGGAGCTCTGTCCTCACCTCCTTCTACAGATGTGTGGCGGAGAGCGTACTGTGCTCCAGCATCAACGTGTGGCATGGAAGCTGCTCTGCTGCAGACAGGAAAGCTCTGCAGAGAGTGGTGAAGGCTGCACAGAGGACTGTTGGAGTCAGCCTCCCCAGCACCACAGACATTTACACCTCCAGATGCAGGAAAAGGGCCTCCGGCATCATGAAGGATCCCACCCACCCAGCACACTCAATTATTGTCCTGCTTCCCTCAGGCAGGAGGCTGCGGAGCATAAAGAGCAAAACCACCAGACTGAGAAACAGCTTCATTCCTGAAGCTGTGAGACTCTCAAACACACGCAAGGAAAATTTCAAATGGAAAAAAATTCAAAAATTCTAAATAAAATAAATAAAAACTTTCTCATTTAACCGGCACTGTTCACTTTAATATCACACTTTAAAATGTCACTTTAATACGTCACTTTATTAACCATTCATGCTGCTACAGCAGACTTTCCTTGCTGCTATGTCCGAAGTCCCATATTGTAGATTTTGTGTAGTCAAAATCCTATTCTCTTATATTTCTTTGTATTTTATTATATTATTCTTATTTTGTAGCCATTTTAAAATTGCTTTCAGGGTGTAAACTGGACCGTGGGATTAGAATTCCGTCCCACCTCATGTACCACATGTGATGTGATGACAAATAAAATTCCTTTATTCCTTGAAATTAGCACAAAGCCTAACGTTGTACATCAACTCACTAAGACATGCTAACAATGTGCGACGTGTACTGTGTCCTTAGCCTTATTTACATCACATATTGAATGATTATGATTGGAATTGGTTAACATGGCCAACAATTAATTTGTTGTGGAACATTATGCAAAACATTTTTTAAGTTGTTCAACACAGCTGACTAGAATAATAATCAAAGTATGGGTGACTTAAACATATTTTAATGTAGAACATGGGGCTAAATGTTTGTACACTCCAAATACAAAAGGTGATTACTGTACCAGCAATCTGTTTTGCTGCACTTAAGCTGTCAAACCCTACCCCAATAAAACAGGAGTGAGGGCTCATCCAGATTCCTGAGGGTGAAAACTAATATTGACCAAACCCTCCACATCCCACATCAGGGCAAAAATAAGCTTCAATCACTATCCTTTATTCTTGGCAGAAGGCAAGGCCATACATAAATTAAATTCCTTTTGGATTGTTTGTCAATCACAGTTTCTTGGTAAAGTATTTCTTTGCTCAGCTCCATGTCTTCAACAAAGCACCTGCTGGCTTTTGTTCTGCACGATTCCCAAAACGACTGTATAAACTGTGCAAATAGCTTTTAATGATCTATAGTTTTTCAAATACTTAATCATTGCAAAAGTACTACCAATCTTTAAGAAGACAGTGTTAAAGGTTTTTTTTTGTCCCCTAACAGACCTTACGATATACAATTTTGCAAAATTCCCACTAAAAGTCCTATAAGAACAAGTTGCTCAAGATTAAACATTATATTTTTGATTGATTTTTTTCTATTTAACTAGATGAAACCTTAGCTTTTGTTATTTGACCTATACTTTTTTGGGGGGTGGAAAGATTTATAAAAGAATGAAACTAATGCTCTTCTCAGAGTTATTTTTTTGTCACACAGTACTGAGTGGGAGGTTTTACCTAAGAAAAGTTTTTGTTTTGTCCAATTATTGTGCTTGAAGGCCATCAGAGCTTTTGGAAAAACAAACAAAAACCAAGCACATGGTAAACATGTCTTAGTTCTTAGAATTTCTAAGAAGAAAAAAACCCTTTGTTTTGTGAGGAAAATGAACATAAAATTGCTACTTTTCCATCTTTGCTGCATGGAAAAAATTTGAAACATGTTAAAGCACAGATGCACAGAATAAATGCTTTAACTTCCATAATGTTTAAAACGGCTGGGAACCCTTTGCTTCAACATTCATTCAATTACAAAAGTATGCAAAACACTTGGTGGGTACATGTAGTTCTTACACTTCTACTCAGCCAATGCCATAAAAAGCAATGAACCAACAATTAATCCCAGTAAAAAAATGTAAATATTGCAAAAATGGTGGATAAACAGAAGCTAAATTCACAACTGACTACTAACCTGGGGAAGCAATAAATATCACATTTATTGTACAGCAAGATGTAGGTTGCAAACCGATGGACAAAAAGAAGAAGGATAACTGATTGCTGCTTAACCGATTTAATATTAAACGTAACACACAAATTTTGCTGCAAGTAAGATTTAGTAAGTAAGATTTCTTTCAAGTGATCCTCATCAGCTGTGAAAATAAAACAAAACATGAGGCTCTTCTAATTATTAATTGATCACGCAACATTTGTTATTATTTTTCTGAACATGGCTACTGATATGCAGTTATGTGCATAGAGTGCAATGTCTAGACCCAAATCTAGACCCAACTGAGAATCAGAATTAAGACTTAAAAATTAATGTTCACTCTCAGTTTCAATGTAATCTCAGGTTGAACTATTTGGCACAACATTAAATGTCTTTAAATGAGAAGATGTATCCTAAAAGAATTGCAAATTCAACAGAATGTGGCTACAAATAATTTGTTTTTTTTTTATAAAAAAGAAAAGAATGGATATAAATGAGCCAAACACACATATATATATACACATATATATATATATACATATATATATATACATATATATATATATACATATACATATATATATATATACATATATATATATACATATACACACATATATATACACACATATATATACATATACATATATATATATACACACACACACATTTTTTTTTTTCTACCTTTAATATACATTAAGAATCTTGATTTTACAGACGCAAAACACTAGCTTCACTCAGTACAATGTAGACTAATTATCAGTGTGTAATGTTTTTATACAATTTATGGAGAAGAGGGACAGTTTTTAGATCAGTTATAGAAAGAACTTAAGCAGTTGGTATAAAGGGTCAAACTGGTGGAACGAATGAAGAAAAAGGCAATTTTAATGTTTCACTAACACTTTATTTCAATATGTTTTTGGTTAGTGAGTGAGTAAGTGAACCAAATATTTGATATGTATGTTTAGGTAATACTCAACATCTAATAATTTCAATATTACAATAATGTTAACTTAATTGTACACAGCATTTTAAATATTTCCCATTCCAAAAGTATAATAAAATACAACATTAGATATTATTACTTATATTTTATTAAGGTGAAAAACATGATTTGAAAGATATGGAACTAACGTATTTTAATAAACAAAAATTCATGAAATTATATCCCATTCTGTTGGTTAAACACTGTTAAAGTCAGAGATCAGAGTGCACCGATGGGCTAAGAAACATTTCAGCGGTCGGAAAAACCTTATCCATGCTCTTACCACCTCTCCAACGAACTGGGTTTTTTTCTTTAACTCAATCCCCAGGTATTTTGCTAAACAGATAGTTTTTTTTCAGGGTATGAACACAGAGGAGAAAAAATATTCACTTTATTTTACAACCAAAAGCAGGCTGCCAATTCAGAAAAAAATAACATGAAAGGTATTCAGAGAGTAAGGTCAAATGATTGATGTGGTCATGGAGGTTAATAGACATGATGGAATTACTTGAATAAAAACAGAGTGGGTATTCTCACATTGTTTGAATTTGGTCCTTGAGAGGACTGGGTACCTTCTTTATTTTTTTTTAGGTAGAAAATGAATATCTAGGTGTGTGTGTCTCTTCCAAGGTCCCAGTTTCACAAGAAGAGGGACCCATGTATTAAAAGTGTATTTTTTTTTGTGGCTGTGTGTTATGGACCCATGCTACACCAGGGACAACACAAAGACCCACTATCAACAAAACAATGGGCTGCAGCTTGGCCAAGCTATTCTAGTGACTGAAACTGGGGTCTATAAAGCTAATCAGACCCCTGGGACTTGTTCAAATGTGACCGTTTCAGTCGCTGATGCTCGGGGATTCTCAACACATAAGTACAGGGAGGTTAAAAGATTGCTTTTCTTCACCCGTTTGTTTGTTAAACATCTTCAGCAGGGTGATGACCAAAGTATGAGGCAGAAATAATGAATGGAAATATATGCATGTGTAGTTGAAAGCTTTTTCCTAATTGCGAATAGAATCACATCCGTGAACCGGTCAGTTCAGTGTGTCACCGCAAGCATGATGCAACATGCAGTACAACATACTGAAACAGCTGGCTATAAAATACACAGATGAACACAGAAAGGATGCATTTTAAAAAAAAAAGCGAAAAAAACCATACAGGGATTAAACGGTTTTCTACCGATCTTGATAATTAATAATCCTGTACGACCGTCAGAATATACAAAAAATGACCCAGACCTCCAAAGACATGCTCCTGAGTACATTTTTCATTTTGGATGCCGAGGAGAGTCTTGACAAACAAGGACACAGCAGGATGCAGCAGATCTGAAGGTCTGCATCCCCTTGCGCATTGCCTAAATGAGTGCTTAGCAATGGAATACATCATTCTTTAATAATCAAGGAAAAAATGGGTAATTCATGGAAAAGTACAGACCGTTGCACCTGCAGGAAACTCACAAAGAAAAATATGATATGAGGCTTAGAAGTATATTGAAAACCCTGTTAAGGTGTGTCACAATGAAGAATCGAGAGTATATTGACAGGATAATATATGGTAGACCAAGTAAAAGTGTGCATAATTGCAAAGAGAATGATTTTTTTAAAATGTTACAGAAAAATGGAAGAATTGAGAACCCTAGATGCGCTAAGGCCTCTTTACTTCAACACCCCTAAATCAAATCTGGTGTAATTAATCTACAGAAATCGCTTTTTTGTAAATATTGACTATTTGTTTAGGTTAAACAAAATATGATTGCACGATCTCTTAGAGAACTGTGGCACCATTGTGACAAATTGTTGAAGACCCACAACAAAAGATTTTCAGAGAAGTTAACAAAATACTAATGTAGAGGTTTAAAAACTGAAGGAATTCATAATTTCTGATGTTTGTAAAAAAGGTTGAAAAATATTAACCATAAATCCTTTCACTTGATAATAAAAGGGAATACTTTATTTTTGGTCTAATACCAAGCATCCCAACAGAAGGTTTTGGTTTCAAGGTGACCGGCTGTCAAAAGAGTTCCTGAACATGAAAAATGGCGACCTAGGTACAGTGTTCAGAATTTCTGTTGTCAATCCATGATGAAGCATTATGAGGTTGAGTTTTACATACAAGGCTATAGCTGAAATGATCCAAATGCAGAACAAAATAAATGTTAAAATTTAAAGATTTCAAAACAGGAATAAACTTACAAGAACAAAGGTGACAGGAGCAGGGTAACAGAAGGATCCAGCAACAAATGGTGACAATCCAGAAGAGTACATGCTGAAAAGCGCTGGAAAAGACAAAGCAAACAAGAATAATAAATCACAGGCAAATGGGAAACAGGTTAGGCAGGGTGCAGACAGAGGAGAATAAGGGTGATAGAAAACAGCTGCAGAAGGGGCAGGCTGAAGGAAGGTGAAATATACACACTGGACAACTGAGACTAAAAAAGAATACGGGAGTGGGACTAACACTTATATAACAGACCAAAATGCAAGAGAAAATGCATGAATTAAGAAACTATTTACAAAGGATCGATATAGCAAGAGCATTTGCACAATAATGATCACAGGGGACTGAACAAAATGTGGCAAGACAACATACAGAAATAAATAAACCAAACAATGTTAAAAATAAAAACAGAGAATAAATCAAAAGCACAGGCACTCTTTAATCCTTAAATTAGCTAAAGCATCAGCTAAAGCTGATAAAGAACAGGATCAAGAAATAAAAGTACATTTCTGATCGTAGCACATATTTGTACTTTATTTAAAGGGAAAATATACATTTCTATTCATAAGTACTAGTGATTATCTGTAAGACACTGCATAGTAGTAGTAATTGTGCTGTGACTAGTTCAGAGAGAAGAGAATGTAGTCCCAATGAAAATTTAAGTGTCCCAAAAATCCTTAAAGGGAGAGGTTATTCTATGTTGTTTTTCTTATTTCTTTAATAAAAAAAATAATATGTGTCAGATTTAGAGATCCAATTAAAGACAGTGAATGAGTTATGCCTTTAAATATAATCCTTAATCAAAAACAATATTTCATTTCTGCAAAATATACTATCAGATCTTGTTTATATCACTTCCCATGTAAAAGGAAAAATATACAAAATGTACAGTTTCAGCTTTTCAGAACAATTTGTGCATAGAGCTGAAAGTATATGTATAGAGGGAACAATCCAGAGAATGAGGAGCAGGAGGAAAAGCACAAACAAATTAGAAATAAGATAAAGAACAGTCGGGAATGGGAGAGGGTATGCAGTCAGAATGACAGTGTGAGAGGAAGAAAACCAAGTGGAAAACTAGCATAACATAATCCAACAGGAAAAAAACAACTAGACCCAAGAAACTTGATCTAATAAAACAACTAAACTGGAAAAACTAAAGTTAAAGGGAAGCATTTTTTGAAGTAAAGCAAACAAAAAAGGAAACACAAAGCATGAACAACCCAGAATCGTGACAGTCAATCCTGGTGCTACGTAGATATGTTTATATTCTGTTTGGGTCATATATTTTTCCTTATTATGTTTTTAAAACTATTACATGACAGTATTTTCTTTGGAACTGCTCAACAAGGTCACAGTATTGTGTCTTATCAGTGTCTCTTTTTTTTCTTCTACCCTGCAGCAATTTTGTAGTCCAAGTTCAAGGATGCCGAAGCTACAAGTAGATAATCAAAATGTTCTGGTGTTGGGTGTATTTGGAGACACAAAGTGCTTGGTCAAATTAGATTTTTTTGAAAACGTCCTTGGTTAAAAAATGTTCTCTAAGGAAAGTGTTTTGTTTGTTCAAAGCGCTTTAAGGATGAACGGTTCAGTATTCTCTGCCATAAGCTAGAAGGACTTGTATAAACACTTGAATTGAGGGTCAGTTCCTTCTGTCTATGTAAACGATGGACACAACAAAGTGTTAAGTTGCAAATAATGCCAAAATGACAAATTTCTTTTTCGACACTAATATATTGTATGTTGATTAAGATCCAGGCCTTTGATTTGATCGCAGTAACACTGAGCGTTTAGATCTTTGTTGTTATTTTTTTGCTCATTGGAACCACAACCATTATGCTTGTTTTGAATATAGTAATGATGAAAATAGCCAGTTTGTGTTGTTTTTGCCGTTTGTGGCTTATTGAAGTTTTGGGAAAGTCTAGTTGACATCTTCTAATTAATTATCTTTGTGACTTGGAAGGGGTCAAGGTTTGATGTCGCTTATGTGCATATGAAGGAACGAGTATAAACGAGTTGCTTTAATTAAAAAGGTTCAGTGGAGCTCAATAACTCAGACCAGAGCATTGCAGTTCCAATTAAGATAGACCACAACTGAATGATTTAAATGTGAAAAGAGTGATTTTAAAGCCTGGTTTCCACTACAACATGAAAAGACTTTCATGAGGTGCATAGTCATAAATGGTTGTGAAGAATTAAATATAAAGTGGGGTTATATTTGATGATTTTGCTTACTCATAATTATTTATTGGTTGATCTAATCTTGCTGTCTTTACATAAAAAAATGTAAATAAAAACCTACATGTTTGGCATGAAGTTTAGCTTTTTGCAAGTTGAAAGATTGCATATGTGTTGGACCAAAACGGAACCAACATTCTTGTAACGCCACTATTTTTCCTATTTTAGTCAGTTCATGATTTTTACTTGTTATTCTGCAGTGGTATGCTACATGTGATGTTTTATGGAATTTCAAATTGTAGTTTTCAGTAAAAAAATCTTGCCCTGAAGGTTCTGATATTCATGTGAAGATGAAGACCAACTGTCGATTTCTGCAACATTGCCCGCAGGATCGCTGTATTTGCCAATTAAAAGTCTTACTAGGGAGCTCTTTATTCTTGAAGTGTGTAATGTTCAAAAGAAGTGGAAATAAAAAAACACATTTGATCAAAGAAAGCATATTCTATACTATGTTTAATTTCACTTGCATAACTATTGTTTTTTTATTGTTTATTTGTATCTAAATGAAAATGGGCACAACAAGCAAACATATTTTGGGAAGAACAAATAACAATAACATACAGATATTGATGGTCTTGAACTATTAAAGTTAGTTCATGATAGATTAAGGTTCACAAGTTCTGCTTCTGATAAAAGAGCTCTGAAGTTTACATAAAAATGCACATTACTACATACTAATACATATTCATATTCCAAAATATAAACTCAATATCTCAATTATTATAACGTACTTTTTACTCAACAAACCGCCTTCAATGCATTATAAATCTGCAAACAGAAGAGTTAGGAAAATATGAACAAAAAACCTTTGCAAACTGCCATCATTACAGCAGGCAGTGTACATCCTTAAACAGCACAAAGTTATCCCAGCACAAAGTTCACATCATGTTTCATCTCCTTTGAGACCAATTACTTGTTTATTCTCTTCAACCAAGGAACTTTAAATTTATACTTTTTTTCAAACAAACACAGTAAGTTGTGAAGGGAATGGTGTCATAATGGGAAATAGTATTAGATCAGACCCATCCAAGTTCTAACACTTACAGGGATGAGGGGGAGTTGGGGGCTGGGGTGCCCATCTCCTATGGTCCCAAAGCAGATTGCCAATCCATCATGGGGAAATATACAGAGAAACGAGAGAAACATCTATGCACGCACACATTTGTAAGGGAGGAAGCCAGAGAACCTCAAAAGCCAATGACTCGGATTTCCCAGGACTGCCTGGTTAGGAGGAATCCAACTGCTACCAACTGTGCCACTACGCAAGAAAAGATTGTAGTCAACACTATGGAAAATGCTCTTTAAGAAGATAATGGATAAAATGATAATTTTCTATAGATGATCCATGAACAGAATTCAGGTTTTGCTACTAGATGCATGGAGAAATTATCGTCACTTTCCTTTAACTGTGTGTATAGAGTTCATAAGTTGTGTAAAGTTGCAAAAAAGTGTACAGAACGACCATTGCAAGGTCTTAAATCAGGCCTCTACGGCTGAGGTGTTTTGCTTGTCTGCCACTGTGAATTGCACCTCTGGGAGACCGAATGACACCCTATACCCTCTTCCCTTGTCGACCTTGAGTAGGAAAACCAGTGAGAGGACAAGGATTGGCTCTAGCTGAAACCTGAATAGTCATCTGTCCACCCCAATCACTCAGACTTTCTTTCTTAAAGAAGGGCAAAGTGACTTGTAGAGCCAAGACGAATGATTGCACTATATTGCAGAAATGTGGATCCCTCTCTTTCGAGGATTGTGAAAAAGAAAGTTAATCACACGTTTGGGCTGGATGGACTGACATGTACTTTAAGAGGCAAACAGTAAGAATTTTTTATTTAGGACTCATTTATGTCTTTGTCAGCCAGTGAAGCTTACGTAACTGGCTAAATTGTTACCTGATACTAAATTTGTGTGTCGGCTCATGTGGGTGCGTTCGTGCGCGCATCTTTGTTATGGATGAATTTATCATATGATGCCTTATGTAGAAAAAAAAATTGTTTTAAAAGAAGGCCATTACATCCACCAATCTATCTACACAGTATCCTTAAGGGAAAAAAAGTGTTGACTCACTTAAGTGTGTAGAACATCCACTAATAGGTGCAATGATGAAAGAATGAGCATTCTTCACCACATCTGTCAGTGGTCATAATATTATGGCTGATAGCAGTGTTTTATCATACAGGATAAAATGTATCATCATAATTCATGCACAACATGTAAACAGTACGATTTTTTGAACATTTATTAGATCAAGATCAAGAAGCTGTACTGGAGCACCTCCACTTAAAAATTTGCCCAAGTCAAAGCTTATAAGTTACCTTACTGTGCTCATAGTTAAATTCACGGGTGCGTGCGCCAATGTCTTGCTTTCCAATTTGTGTCTTTCTCCTTCTGCTCATGCAACTTCTTTCCGCAGGACTGATGGGTTTCACTCTCAGATTGCTGTAAAACAAACTCCCACTAGGCCCCCAGGTAATACTAGTCACCGCCAAATAGGTCTTAAATTGGACAATACACAGACAATTCACTGATATCTCCTTACTTGTTGTCCTGACTGGTTTTGAAACATAATCCAAAGTCCTTTTTGTCTTGGTACAGTGGTAGGACAGAATGAAAATGCATTCAGTTGGGGGGGGTGGGGGGTGGGGTGAATACCTTAATACTTTTAGTAATCCACACATTTACATAGAAAGATGATGAGAGAAGAGGATGAGGCTTGTGCCAACCAAAATCTACCCCTGTCTTACAATTGGAAGATATTACACAGAAAAATAAAATAAAATACAATAACAATTGAAATTTTAGGTTGGTTTATAAAGTGATAAGTCTGTTCACATGACTCACAAAGGATGTATTGCATCATATAAAAAATGAGAGGCTAAAATCAGACGATCGATATAATAATTGTTTCTTCCTCACTCGTGCCAAACATTGTTTGTAAGCAAATGATGAATTATTTTTACTTTGTATTTAAATGCAGATTTTTAATGGGTTTTATGCTAATGCACACACAAATGAAAACAATATACTGTAATTATTGTTATGAAGCAACTCTACATCTGGATGACAGAAAGTTGTATGAAGCTGTCAGTGAGAACAACATGTCATCTCAACACCAGATTCTTTATTGATGTAATAAAAGTACATTTGAAACATATTGAACTGGAACTTTAAAACCAAAGCTTACTTACCAAATGAAGATTTTTGTTTCATTTAGACACAATCTTCATTATAGGTGCCAATAAATATAGGTTAAACTGGCATTGAAATAGATTTTTTTTCATAGTGGTAGGGTTCTCATGCAAACATATGGTCAGTCAATATCCCAAGAAGAGTACAGTACATTCTTAAATTGTTTTCAAGCCAAACTTTTTAGTCTGCTTAAAATGGACAAATGTTTTCTTAAACAGACTTTGAAAGACAATCTAAACTGTGCACTTGACAAAGTAAATTCTGGTTTCCCATCATTCAAGTGTAGTTCTGTGCTAGAGTGGTTTACCTCCAGTTAGGACACAGAAACTTTTTGCTGTAACTTTAAAGGAGGAATGGTAACAAATCATAGAAATTAGCATTGGATATGTGGACATTTCCTGTAATTTGAAAACTTAAACAAATCATTGCGAGACACACCAGAACCTCGTTGTTTTAAGTTCTCTGTTTTATTTTTTCAGTGCTCCAGTATTTTCCTCACCACCCGTGCAGCTCATATTGCTCAGCTCTATGTGATAGCCCACCCGCCAAAGCACCTGTTCTAACTGGATTGTTGAGAGGTGGATTTTAAACTGTAGTGTGAAAGTGAACCAAATCAAATGAAGGTATAACATTTCTGGCCCTTAGATTAGATTTTACCTTCAATCTAAAGAATGTGGTTTAAAAACTGAAAAAAAAAGTTACATAAGGATTTTTATGGCTAAATTTGGTTAAGAAGTGACCTTATTGAAGATGTAAATATTTATCACCGCTTAACGGTAAGGAATCATCATTATAGTTTTCAAAAAAACATTGTAACCACAACACTAAAACGAAATCAGACACAGAAACCACAGCTCCAAGCTGCAATACAACACCTTGGAAGTTTTGTTATACATAAGAACATTCCAGTTTTGTAATTCTGGTTTTGCAGCTCGGGGCTCTGCTAAAAAATAGAATAAGAGGATTTACGCAATAAACAGAATTAAATTAAGACATCTAAGCTCCAGTGATAATACTTCAAGTTCTTTAATTGTTCCAAACTGTAGCATTTCATTAAGTAATCAGCATAATTTCCTGCTTATAAACACACTTGGTGTGATACGCCTGCCTCCAACTGAGTACCTGTATGTTTAATTCATGGGCCCTCGTGGATTTCTCGAAAATCTTTTGTTTTTTGACTGCAGCTGGTTATACACAAACAATGATGCCACATTTCTCAGCAGACTGGAAATATGCAAAACAATGGGCTGTTTGTGCATATGAAAGCTTTATCAGAGTCTAGACTGCCAGATTCAAAAATTAGTAGCTGAATAAAGCCCAGTGACACAATTGTTTCTCATTCTTTGAGCAAAATTTTACAGATAGCGAGCGGAGAGAATTTAAAAAAAAAGATCCGCTTGCAGCTTGATTCCCCTACATAATAGACTGAAAACACTTCAGCGGAAAGTATTCAGAATTAAGCCTCATTCTTATTCTTTTTGATCCTACATTACACTGATTTAGATAATATTTGTCTATAGTGTCTGCACAGTATACAGTACAAAAATAAGTATTAAGTCTCCGATACAGTCACAATGTAATTCTATGTATTTTATTTTTCTAATTTTGTCTGTTATAGCTAAAGTTACATACCAAGTTAATTATAGACCTCTTATCTTTCTTCCAAATCAGAGACTTTTTTTGTCCCACTTTATTTGGACATTTTTAAGTTTGCATTGGTTTTCTTGTTGGTGTTCAGTTAGTTTGAGCTCTATTAATATAGTTATATTATCTGAAAACATGTTACTTTGTTAACCTTGCCTTCCCTGTTTTTACAATAAGACTTCCCTTTAATTTAATTTTCTTTTTTTTGTAGCAGGACCGGCTTTCATCTCTCTAAAGTGCCTTTTCAGACAATTTACATTCCTCATTAAAAAAGTCCCAAGGTTGCATGTGAGCCCTGAACATTTCATCATCCTCTTAGTTGTATCATTTCACTCAATTTTTTTCAGGTATGAAAAGAACCTGTCATCTACAGACATGTCATTACATACACCAGTTTCACCATTTTGTGCTTTTATTTAAACTCAAATTAATATTCTTCACAAAAGAATCTACCACCATGAAATCTCCCATATTTATTTTGGTTTGTTTTATGGACGGTTGTAATCTTATTAAGCTCTGGCTAAAACAAAGACATCAAAAATACAAGTTGCTGCTGACTGGTTGTCAGCTGCCTAAAAGAAGGCTTGGTCACAAAACAACACAAAAAAAACAAAAAGAAAACATACAATTATGTGACTAACTCTCTTGTGTGCTACCTGATAAAACCACACAATCCATTTTTTATTTAAATGCCTTATCTAATCTCCGTGGACCACTTTGTAATGTTTTGTGTATTTTTAGCCATAGAATGGGTTTTGAGTTGGAATGTGTTGGTATTTTTTCTTTCTGTGTTAACCTGTCTTTATTTCTAATAATTGCAATTTTTGGTCACTGAGCAACAATTTATCAAGTTGGTGTGATATTAGAAGTTGTGGTACTGAGATGTACCAAAGCTTCTCATCAAAAATAAATTCCATTTATTTAATTACTTTTCAATATATATATATATATATATATATATATATATATATATATATATATATATATATATATATATATATATATATATATATATATATATATATATATATATAT
>JAVLVB010001034.1:2268938-2304639 GCA_032876305.1 Orestias chungarensis | reverse complement strand
CTGTTCACATCAAGCTGTCCAACTTAAATTGGATAATTTTGCATTAAACAGTAAACAGTTTTAAATAAATGAAACCTTTATGTTGAGTTGCTGCATACAGATTAGTATTCTTTGCTTGTGATTTGTTTACATTTATTCAGAAGACCAAGCATTTTTGTAAAATCCTCTTTAATGTAATTTGGATGGGACAAAAGGAATTCAGAACAAAACAGTTAAAATAACTTCATTTTAGACTAAATGTCAGACAAAGGTGATTAAAGTTACTGAAATTGATGTTCACACTTAAGCTGACATTATTTAGGGTGTCATAATCAATCTATGTCTTAAGACATTGCACAATAATTGTCCATTTGTATTAAAGTTTTAAAAAACGGATTAGTAAGATCAATGTCAAATTCCCTTCTTATTAGGAAATAATAATGTGGACTGTGCTCAGTAACCTTGAGACTGCCTCACACAACAATCAGCCGCGGTAATGGATGAACTTTGCTGTGGAGCAAGTGCACAGTATAAATGCATTCCAAGCCGGCTCAACTTATTGGCTCCCACATTCACTCGGTTATTCTGTGAGTCACTAAAGGGAGCAGAGTCTTAACTCAATCCATTAGATCCATCCATCATCTCAGTATCTCAGTGGGAGACAAACGCTGATGGATCTATGCACATCGACTAGCATTGCACCTTCAAAATAGGGCTTGCTCTTGTGTCTTCCATATGCTCCTGGGTAAAGATTGGGTGTGTGTCTGTGTGAGACAGCTAGGTAATAGAGCTGAAAAGAGCTTGTTTGGTTTTTATACGTGAGCTTCCATCAGTTGGTTTTGCACTTCATTAGTCCTGGAAAATTTCAAGACTGACACAGGTTACATGACAGAAATGAAAACAGAAAAGGGATCACTTGTTATGTGGTTGGATTGTTGACAGAGAAAACACAGTGCTAAGCATTCAAAAGGTTTCCATTAGTAAGACACAGTTTCTTTAGACCAGAAAAAATTATTGCCATGTTTTGTTAATATGGTGAAATACAGTCATAAATCTGCAGTTATTTAAACACATTACACCAGAGATTTAGATCAAAGCACCTAAAATAAGTTGGAAAACTAAACTGGATGTTATCCCTTAAATCAGAGACTTTTTCAATCAGATTTTTTTCAATACTTGACACCGTTAAAACGCTTACATTACCAAAAATAATATGGATTCACTTTTTTTCTGTCGGCTTAGAATCTCCAAGATTATGTACATACACATTCTTTAACATAAAATCTACAAAACTGATAAGAACTCAGAAAACCCTACTATGGATAAATAAGGCTGAGCAAAGACATTAAGCAACGGTTGAGCCTATAAATGTAGAGAAGCCAATATTCTTCCATTAGTTAACATACCCAACATGTGATTTCAAACATTTTTGTTAATAAAAAGTGCCACTCTGTTGGCTCCATAATGTAGAGAAATACTTACCATGGCCCCAGCAGCTTACATTTTTTTTGAAGTCCCTTGAAGAATTTCCTCATAGTGGCCATTCATTCTCCACATTAAAAATGTAGAAACATACAGACTGGGTTTCTGCATTGTACATGAATTTTATCCATGTTTGAGTCTGTCATTGTGAAGCTTGTGGTGCACAACAAAATGCAACAGAGTAATCTGCTAATGGTATGAGCAGTGTGATGTAGCATAGCTCCTATGGAATCAGCAAAGGAATTCAAGAAGTAAAAGCCACAACTTCATCAACATGTTGTGATCACTGTACTGTGATTACTCTACTCTCTTTTTATGTCAATAACTTTCATTACTACCACGTCTATAAATAGTGCCTTGTTTACTGTTTTTTGCAAAGAACCTCCATATTTAGAATTTGAGACCAGAAATGCCCTCTAGAGGATTGAGTGCCTAACTTCCATGATGTTTTAATAAACGCCTTGAAAGCATGAGGGCAGTGATGCTTGACAACAACAGAATTGGGTGGCCTAATATTTGTGTGTAAAGTGAACCTCCCTTCACAGGGATGTACTGCATTTAGTTGTGCAACTCTTTCCTTAGAGTCTTGATCAATAGTGTAGGTTTGCATATAAAAACAAACAGCTGAATTATTATTGTTGTAGAATAGTAGAATAGCTAGATATGGTAATTGATGCCTTCTATCTTTCAACTATTACTTATACCCTCCCCAAATCTGACCTTTTGGATAAGACAAAAAGAAATAGCCATTATAAACCCTCTACTGCACAGTGTTTGCATATGGCAACAAACCCTTTCTTTCACCAGTTCTTTAAATTTGAAAATAAATATGAGTTCTTATTGTTCTTAAATTCCTGTTAGAACCTGGTGGCAATGATTTGCTTTGAAAACATCCCATGACAGTATGCTCCTTTGTATCGTCAGTCTTTCCTCACACTTTTGACAACTACAGTTGCTTCAGAAGTGCTCCTGCTGTCAGGTTGAGTCCTTTCAGTGCACTTTTGTGGTTGTCCCCTGGGGATTGCCAGAGCCTCCTCTGCTCACCTGGCCAGGTGCATCCATTTGGTGTTAACGAGCTGGACCAGTTTAAAAGGAGCGGCGGATCAGCTATTCGTCGCCTGAGTATTAGTTGCTTCTGGTGACCCTCTTGCTCTCAGTGCAAACTCAATTAAGTCTCCAGGGATTACTTACTCTCTAGATGAATGTATGTTTTTGTTTCTAGATCTCAAGTTACTCAGTTGAAGTTCCAGTTCCTAGTTTCTCTCCAGTTGATATTTTAGATCCTCCTAGTTCTCAGTTTTTGTAGTTTTTTTGTAGTACTTCGTTTTTTTCCCCTTCTTCGTGCCCCTCATCATGTCTTGTGCTCCACCCAGGTTCCCACCATCACCAGTATACATACCACTTAAGAATCCCACCGATAAGTGTAATACTCTGGTTTCTCCGCTCCTCTGGGTCAGCTCGGTCTGCTCGCACCACCACTCACCATCTGCTGCACCCCCTGGACAACCTACTCCTGGATTTCACTGGAAGGACTCACCACTCACTCCTCCTGGCTTCAACTATCCATCTACAAGTAAGATTATTCCGTTATTTATCATGTTGCGCCTGGATCACCTAACCCCACTCTGCTTACCTCTGTGTGGTCTCCGGTCTTCCATGTCTTCATTGGATAAAGTTTGTAAGCAGAAAAAGGCTGCAGCTGCAGAGGCTAAAGAAGAAGTCTTAGTCAGCTGTCAAACAGCATAGTGAGACTTTCAGTGAATTAGATGTTCCAAATGAAGATCCAGAATCACGCGCAAAGGAATATGTAGAGGGACCTATCCAAAGTGAAGACATGCCTAAAATAAAAACCTATTCATGTGATACAGACCTGCAACCAACCCAACATGGACCTATACATGACTATGATCACAGAATCTGTGCACCAGAAATGGTATTGCCAGTTCAGCAAAAACCAGAACCTACTATAACAACACACGCTCAGAATCTAACCATTACAGTGGGATACAATCAACATTTCACGAAGCAGTCAAGATTAAATGAAAAACCTATGCCAAAAATGGAGAAAAACAAAAATCCTTTGTATAGTCCAACGGACACTAACCACAGTAGGACACACTATAGAAACAGGTCTGACAACTTGCCTTTGTCACAGAATGCTTGCTAAACCAATAATGGTCCGCAAATGAGTCAAGGGGATGAAAGTAAACGTATGTAAAACCTTGTTAGATTCATTGCACGACGTGAGCTAGTCTCCACAGGTCTCACACAGTTTAGTGATCACCCTGAGTGCTTTAGGGCCTGGAGAGCATTCTTTTTGAGTGCCATCAGAGATTTAACCCTCTCAGCTAATGAACAGCTCAATCTTTTAATTAAATGGCAAGGGAAAGACTCAGCAGAACATGCTAGACGTATAAGAACCTTGCATGTGAATTACCCTGAGTATGGACCGAGGGCAGTTTGGGATAGACTAAATGAGTGTTACGGGGCCTCAGAGGTTGTTGAGAACTCCTTGTTCAAAAGATTTGAGAGTTTTCCCAAAATCTCTAATAAAGACTATCGCAAATTAAGAGAACTTGGTGATTTGTTAATGGAGATAGAGACAGCCAAGGTGGATGGTGATCTACTAGGTCTGAGTTACTTAGAAACGCCAAAGGGTATTAACCCTGTCGTGCAGAAGTTGCCATTCTATTTACAAGAAAAGTGGCTAACATCAGGATTTCAATATAAAGAGGAACACAGGGTTCTCTATCCTCCATTTAGCTTCTTTGTGAACTTTGTGTGTAACCAAGCAAAAATGAGAACTGATCCCAGTTTCATGCTGACGACATTGAATAATGATTAAACTGAGCACCATAAGCAAATCCTGAGAACTGATGGCCATAAGCATCTTGCTGTACTGAAGACCAGGGTTTTTACTTAGACATTACCTGGACAGCAATGTGGCTCTGCTCAAACCAGTACTCCATCTGCAAGTACACCCATCACAACATATGATCCAGCCAAACATTGTGTGCTACACAACAAACCTCATCCTCTTTCTAAATGTAGAACCTACAGGGGAATGCTTATTGAAGAAAGAAAGGCAATTTTAAAGAAATATGCTATAAGTGTTGCAAAGCTCTACATTTGGCAAGGAACTGTGAAGAAGAGATAATCTGTACAGAGTGTGGAAGTAAAAAACATGTTACAGCGCTACACCCAGGGACTGCACTGTGGTCGAACACCCCAGATTTTCCTGTATCAGAGAACGGCGGGGATGGGATAAATGACAATAAGGAAGTGACTATAAACCTAAAACTGCACAATGCCCAAAAGACCCCTCCCTGCCTGAGGCTCTCAACCAATTCTACGCCCGGTTTGACAACCGTGACACCCTCCCCAGCACCAGAATAACAACTTCACCAGGAGAAGAGCCCATCAGTGTGACTCCAGCAGAAGTAAGGAGGACGCTAAGGAAGATCAACCCCCGGAAAGCAGCTGGCCCATACAACATCCCAGGACGGGTGCTGAGAGAGTGCGCGGACCAGCTCTCAGACGTGCTGGCGGACATCTTCAACGCCTCCCTCAGCCAGACAGCTGTCCCCACCTGCATGAAGACCGCCACCATCATCTCGGTCCCAAAGAGCTCCGCAGTGACAGGTCTGAATGACTATTGGCCAGTAGCCCTCACACCGATAGTCACACAGTGCCTCGAGAGACTGTTTCAGACCCACATCAAAGCCAACATCAGCGTCACCGTTGATCCACATCAGTATGCATATAGGAAAAATCGATCCACAGAGGACGCCATTTCCTCCGTGGTCCACACTGCCCTCACCCACCTGGAGCAGAATGATTCCTACGTCCATATGCTGTTTGCAGACTTGATGATGATGATTCCTTGGACCCTGATAAACAAACTGTCCTCACTTGGTCTGAGCTCTTCCATCTGCAACTGGGTCCTGGACTTCCTGACCAACAGGCCGCAGTTTGTGAAGATTCACAACATCTCCTCCCCTACCATCACCCTCAGCACTGGCTCCCCTCAGGGCTGTGTGCTGAGCCCCCTCCTCTTCACACTGCACACATATGACTGCTCGCCTATCCATCCAGGCTGTCATATTGTGAATTTTGCGGACGACACAGCAGTGGTTGGATGCATCACAAACCGTAATGAGGCCAGCTACAGGCAGGAGGTGGAACACCTGGAGGGTTGGTGCAGAGAGAACAACCTCTGCATTAATGTAAAGAAAACCAAGGAGATGATTGTGGACTTCAGAAGGGGCAAGCATGCCCACCTCCCCCTGCACATGGGAGGATCTGCGGTGCAAGTGGTCAACAGCTACAGGTACGTGGGTGTACAACTGAGTAACAACCTCACCTGGAGCAACAACACTTCCTTCTGGTCAGGAAGGCGCACCAGCGGCTCTACTTCCTCAGGAGGCTGAGAAGAGATGGACTCGGGAGCTCAGTTCTCACTTCCTTCTACAGATGTGTGTTGGAGAGCGTCTTGTGCTCCAGCATCAACGTGTGGCATGGAAGCTGCTCTGCTGCAGACAGGAAAGCTCTGCAGAGGGTGGGGAAGGCTGCACAGAGGACTGTTGGAGTCAGCCTCTCCAGCACCACAGACATTTACACCTCCAGATGCAGGAAGAGGGCCTCCGGCATCATGAAGGACCCCACACACCCAGCACACTCACTTTTTGTCACGCTCCCCTCAGGCAGGAGGCTGCGGAGCATCAAGTGTAAAACAACCAGACTGAGAAACAGCTTCATTCCTGAAGCTGTGATACTCTTAAACACACGCAATGACAATCAGAACTGAAAAAACTTTCTCATTTAACCGGCACTGTTCACTTTAATATCACACTTCAAAATGTCACTTTAAAATGTCACTGTAATGGTTCACTTTAATGTTTCACTTTAAAATGTCCCTTTAAAATGTCAATTAATATGTCACTTGCACTCCGAATTTTGATTGCTGCTATGTCTGAAGTACTATATTGTAGATTCTGTGTCAATATTGTATATTCTGTGGAGTCAAATCACATTTCTCGTATAGTTCTTTATAATTTATAATGTATTATATATTTGCATTCTGATCCTCAATGCTGCTATGTCGGAAGTCCCGTATTGTAGATTCTGTGTCCATATTGTAGATTTTGCGTAGCTCAAATCCTAGTCTCGCATAGTTATTATATTCTTATATTTTATTACATTATTTAAAATTGCTATCAGGGTGTAAACTGGACCGGGGGATTAGAATTTCGTCCCACCTCATGTACCACATGTGATGTGATGACAAATAAAGATTCCTTGATTCCTTGATTCCTGTTTCCACAACATGCACCAAAATCTGTGGCAAGGAAATCTCAGGATGTTCCTGTTCTAAAATAAGTCTTGTGAAAGCATTTCCTGCTGGTTGTCTCGATGCTGCAGTTAAGATGTATGCGATATTGGATGATCAAAGAAATAGATCACTTGCACGGTCTGAATTTTTTGATATGTTCAATATATCAGGGATAGCCACACCATATTTCCTAAAAACCTGTGCATGAACAATGGAAACAGAAGGCAGAAAGGCTTGTAGCTTCATGGTCGAGGCTAATTATGGCAGCATTCAGCTTTCTTTACCAACGTTAATCGCGTGCAATGAAATCCCAAATAATCTTTCGGAAATCCAGACACCGGAAGTGACATTGAACGATAGCCACTTGAAACCCCTTGCAAAGGAGGAATCCAGGAATTTTCAAGGAATTTTATTATCATCACATCACATGTGGTACATGAGGTGGGACGAAATTCTAATCCCACGGTCCAGTTTACACCCTGAGAGCAATTTTAAAATAGCTACAAAATAAGAATAATATAATAAAATATAAAGAAATATAAGAGAATAGGATTTTGACTACACAAAATCTACAATATGGGACTTTGGATATAGTAGTAATGAAAATTCGGAGTGCAAAATTTACTGTAGGAGCATGGATGGTTAATAAAGTGAGACATTAAAGTGACATTTTAAAGTGTGATATTAAAGTGAACAGTGCCGGTTAAATTAGAGTTTTTTTTCATTTGTAATTGTCCTTGCGTGTGTTTGAGAGTCTCACAGCTTCAGGAATGAAGCTGCTTTCTCAGTCTGGTGGTTTTGCACTTTATGCTCTGACTGATGCCGGAGGCCCTTTTCCTGCATCTGGAGGTGTAAATGTCTGTGGTGCTTGGGATGCTGACTCCAAAAGTCCTCTGTGCACCCTTCACCACTCTCTGCAGAGCTTTTGTGTCTGCAGCAGAGCAGCTTCCATGCCAAATGTTGATGCTGGAGCACAGTACACTCTCCACTACACATCTGTAGAAAGAGGTGAGGACTGAGCTCCCGAGTCCGGCTCTTGTCAACCTTCTGAGGAAGTAGAGCCGCTGGTGCGCCTTCCTGACCAGAGTGGAAGTGTTGTTGCTCGAGGTGAGGTTGCTACTTAGGTGCACACCCAAGTACCTGTAGCTGTTGACCACTTCCAACGCAGTTCCTCCCATATGCACGGGGAGGTGGGCATGCCTGCCATTTCTGAAGTCCACAATCATCTCCTTGGTTTTCTTTACATTAATGCAGAGGTTGATATCTCTGCACCAGCCCTCCAGCTGTTCCACCTCCTGCCTGTAGCTGTACTCATCACTGTTTATGATGCATCCAACCACTGCTGTGTTGTCCGCAAACGTCACAATATGACAGCCTGGATGGATATGTGAGTAATGTTAACAGGAGGGGGCTAAACACACAGCCATGAGGGGAGCCAATACTGAGGGTAATGGTAGGGGAGGAGATGTTGTGAATCCTCACAGACTGCGGCCTGTTGGTCAGGAAGTCCAGAACCCAGTTGCAGATGGAAGAGCTCAGACCAAGTGAAGACAGTTTGTTCATCAGGGTCCGAGGAATCATCATCATCAAGTCTGCAAAAAGCATATGGACGTAGGAATCATTCTGCTCCAGGTGGGTGAGGGCAGTGTGGACCACGGAGGAAATGGCGTCCTCTGTGGATCGATTTTTCGTGTGTGCCTACTGGTGTGGATCAACAGTGACGCTGATGTTGGCTTTGATGTGGGTCTGAACCAGTCTTTCAAGGCACTTTGTGACTATTGGTGTGAGGGCTACTGGCCGATCGTCATTCAGAACTGTCAATGCGGAGCTCTTGGGGACCGGGATGATGGTGGTGGTCTTCATGCAGGTAGGGACAGCTGCCTGGATGAGGGAGGCGTTGAAGATGTCCGCCAGCACGTCTGAGAGCTGGTCCGCGCACTCTCTCAGCACCCGTCCGGGGATGTTGTATGGGCCAGCTGCTTTTCGGGGGTGGATCCTCCTGTGGATCCATCCTGTGGTGACCTCCTGTTAAAACACCATCTTAAAAAATGGACGCCCCTCTCTATTTGAGCCATGTACAAAGAGTTACACAGTTAAAGAGCGATATTACTCTGATGACCCAGTCCCAGTTTCTTGTTTAAACAAAGGTTTCCTCAATTGTGAACGCTCTGATGCTGATGTCTTTCACCAAAAAATGATGATGATTTGGAGGCTCCTTCAATAGAGGACATTCCACTCCTTACAATCATTGACTTTGTGCCGCAGTTATGGCAGTGAATTTGTCTGAGGTTTTTGTCTCTGAAATTGACTTTTACACAGACAGTAAAGTTGTTCTGGGTTACATTTACAATGACAAAAGGAGATTTCAATTTTATGTTCACAACGAGTACAAAAAATCAGACGCTGCACACTGCCACAGCAATGGCAATGTGTGCACATTGAGCACAACCCTGCAGACATTGCAATACAACCTGTACCAACAGAACTTTTGAGAAACACAATTTGGTTCACTGGCCCCGCATTTTTGTCCAAACCTAAAGACTCATCAGTTGTGGAGCAAACATTTGAGCTTTTGAAGCTAGAACGCGATCCTGAAATAAGGGAAGTAACAACTCTCTCAAAGGTGGTGACTCAGCATCTTGGATCTCATCGTTTCAAGCGCTTTTCATGTTGGAGAACAGTTGATAAAGCAGTTGGGGCTTTAATTCACATCATTCAATGTTTCAAAAATTAACAGGATGATCTCTCAACTGCGTGTAAAGGCTGGCATTTGTGTTCCCCACACTTATTGGAGGATATTATCAACCGCAGCACCATAATCATCCTCAAAACTGTTCAGCAGGAAGTCTTTGGAGGAAAGCTGGAACTGATAGCTTCTAATCAAAGCATTCCAAAAAGCAGCCCGCTATGGTCTTTGGATCCATTCATTGACAAAAAGGGAGGTATAAGGGTCGGAGGTCGTCTTCAGGAAGCAAGTTTAGGATCTGAAGAAAAAAAGACCTTTGATTCTACCTGGCCGTCATCATGTCACCACCCTGATAGTTCGTGATGACCATGAAGAGACTCAACATCATGGGAGGCATTTCACTGAAGGAGCCATCAGATCTGCAGGTTTTTGGATCCTCGGTTGCAAACGATGTGTGAGTAAGCTCATCTTTGAGTGTATCACATAAAGAAAGCTATGAGGAAGGTGTGAAGTTCAAAAAATGGCAGATCTGCCGGCTGACAGGCTCAAAAGGGAACTGCCATTTTCGAAAATCGCCCGAGATGTTTTTGGCCCCTGGCCTTTATCTGCCCGACGGACAAGAGGAAGTCTTGAGGAGAGCAAAATGAGGGCAATTCTTTTCACCTGTTTAAGTGTTAGAGCTATCCATATCGAGGTCATTGAATCTCTGTATACCTCCAGTTTCATATACGGATTGAGAAGGTTCCTGGCAATCCGAGGACCAGTTAAGCACATCCGCTCTGATAGAGGAACTACTTTCATCTGAGCCTCGAACGTCCTAGGCATCCCATCGAACATTGTGGGAGAATATGTGAAGAGATTTCTTTCAGATCCTGACTGTACTTGGACCTTCAACAGCCCACACTCTTCTCATTTGGGGGGAGTGTGGAAAAGGATGATTTGTGTCACACGCCGCATTTTTGATTCAATGTTTCTTCAGATGGGGTCTTCTAAACTCTCACGCGAGGTGCTTGTAACCTTCATTCCAGAAGTCACCGCCATTGTGAACAACTTACCATTAATGCCTGTCTCCTGTGACCCTATGGATCCATTCATTCTTACCTGCAACATTGTTAACGCAGAAAGTGGGTCCTTGTCTGCACAGCAGTGGTGCAGGGTCCAAAGTCTGTCTGACACGTTCTGGGACAGATGGCGTAAGCAGTATTTATCTACTCTGCAACCTCGCAAAAAGTGGAAATCTGAACACAGAAGCTTAAAACCAGGTGATGTTGTACTCCTAATAGACAATGTAGTGAAACAAAATGTCTGGCCTGTGGGCATCATTGCTGAGGTATACCCCAGTAAAGATTGACTTGTTCGTAAAGTTCAGGTTAGAGTGGGAAAAGAAGATGGCGTAAAGTTGTTTTTACGACCTGCAAGTGACATAGTTTTGCTTATTTCTTCCAAGGAGTAAATGTTTGAGAAAGTTGTGAAAGGTGACACGTTTATAGTTTCAGACGGGGCGTGTGCTGTTGTCGTGACGTGCTGTTTGTTGACATTTCACAGGTTATACTATAGACGTGCTCCGTTGTCACCATCATGTGGTGGAATATAGGTACTACAGTTAAGAGTCTGCCGGTTGTTGATTATATCATTAAAAGCAGACAAGGCAGGAGAATACAAAGCATGGTTCTCTAAGTAATACTGCAACTTCGATTTGGTTAGCCTTTGAAAGCACTGTTGGTAAGTATTATATTTTGCAGTGGATATTTTGTTGACAGAGAATAATTTAGCCATTTGTAAAAAGCAATACTTGTTTTATAAGAACTTTAAAGCCTTGAGCTAAATATTTTCTCTGGAGCAAATTTATTGTACTAAGTGCTGTAATATTTGCTATTGTGCATTATTTCTGAAAATTTGAATGTTCATTTTCTCAGTTTTACCCTACTCCAAATGGCTTCCGTAAAGAGTCAACTTAAGCCCTCTTGTCTGTGTGGCCATTTTGGAGAGGGGTTTAGCTGAATGTCGACTTCAACGAGGCGATGGAGGTTGAGGACATGACAACCCCCTTAATGTTTGAAAAAAATTTATAAAATGTTAATTTGAGTCAATTTCATATGTTAAAAAGCACTAACATTTTTCTTCATGATTGCATTATATTGCGTGCAGTAGAGGGTTAAAACAAACTCACAAGTAGGACAAGTCACCTTTATAGTTAACCCCAAGCCACACAGAGCACTTAATAACCAAACACAAGAAGCTACTCTGTTGACTTTGTCACTAACAAAAAAAAATGTCTACAGCAACTAACTTTCTCTCTCACCCTAAACAGAGCATCCCAATGTGAAACCTATTGGGGGCAGCATCATGGCGAAACTACATACATCTCAACCCTGGAAGAATATGCCAAGGTTTTATCGTGCAGCAGATTTAAAATAAAAAAAATAAGGGAATATTGTCTTAAAAGCTGAAGTTGTAGGTTCATCAGTCAAAAAACCTGTGATCAACACCCAGAGCTGGGAATTTGAGGTTGCAATTTGAACCTACCTACTGTGATATTTTAAATCAAACTAGTAAAAGAACACCTCAAACAATTATAAACCAAAAACTCCACAACACAAACAGTATCCTAAATGAAATCAGCAGCATATTAACTGATTTTAGTTCTAACACCTTCGCTAAAGTAAAAGGAAAAAATAAATCATTAAAGTGTGGCTTTGAAAGTGGAATCAAATGGCTAGCTTTCTCTCCAATACTAATCTACATAGTAATCTAAGGACGTTGGCCTTGCACATTATTAAAATCACTCATACTAGTGGTACAAAAAATGCTTTTATTATCATCTTACCAGTGTTGCACCTTTGTTATTATGCTTTAATGTATTTCACCGTGTAAATCATCAATCACCATCAGACTTTTTCTTTAGAGAAGAAAACAAAGAGCCCACATAAATAGAACAGCCTCTAGGTTTTAGCCAGTGGTTCTGTCAATCCTTGGTCACACTCAAGCAATTGGAGAGTTATTGTGAAAATTCCTTGTCTGTCCAGAAAAAAATCTTAAATCTTTAAGGCCACAAATATTTGCTTTGGTTTGCTAGTTTGGGCATGAAAAAAGAAAAGGCCATACAGACTAAGAATCATTTTATCAGTGTGTTTTTGTGATTAAGGGATCCTTTAAAAATCTTTTGCTTTACCAACATCCTTTTAAAGGAAACATACAAATATGGACATTTTATCCAATCAGACCAGGCATGTGTGGAATGCAATGTGTGGGTATTTGAAATGTTTTTAGCCTTGAAAAATAAAAGCTTTACTACTATCACAAAATGAATTTATTTGTATAGAAAGAGGGGAAAACAAAAGCAACAAGGAAGAACTATTAAAAGAAGAAAAGCTTTTACTATTTTTTGATACCACTTTATTTTTCTTAACAAATTTAGTTATTTTCATATTGGTCTTGTTACATCCCAATTCCCCTTACAGCTTCCTTTTGTTTTATCAATTTCCTTTGCTGAAGTCCCTTTTGCTTTTGAAACTATAATGTTCGATTACGTTTTTGGGGCCCTGCATTGGAACTCATATCCATTAACTACAGTTTCTAAATGTAATCACCAAGCAAAGATCAATCACTAACCTTTGTGTGTTTTACACAGGCAAGGCAAACCAAGGCTAAGGGTATTTGGTGAGCACATTCTATGTACATGACAATTCAAATTGCTTCACATACAGATTAAATAGTGCTTTCAAAAGTTACAATTTAAAAGTATAAAATTAAGAAAGATGATTAAAATATTAAAAAGTAAAATTAATTTTAAAGCTTATTCATCTTCAGTACGTTTTCTGTTTCCATTTCCTCTGTGTACCACACTACAATTTAATATCTAAATATTTGCAGTAGCCTTTATTCTGTCGTAAACCTTATCAATCATCAAAGTCAATTTGAGTTACTTTAAATAGGAACATCTTTACATAGTAGTTAAAGTACAAACAGATCAAATAAAATAAAAAAAATAAGAACAACGTTAAAATGAAAACAAAATATTTTAGTATTTATGATTTAAGATGAATGAACTAGTTAAATTAAAAGCAGGAAAAAAAATATTTTTTCAGCAACTGTTTTCAGGATGAATTTAAAAATGATCACTGTGAAATTCTTTCTAACTTCCTCAGGAAGTTTTTTTTTTAGATTTTTCAGGGTATAACAGTGAAATGCTGCCTCACCCTGATTGGTCCTGACTCTGAGAACTCACATAAGACCAGAAGTTCTCAGAGTATGAGCAATTCATAGTGCTCTAATATATCAGAGATGTACATTAGCACCGGAACATAAAGACACTGGTACACTAGCAAAGCGTTTTTACTACTACTTAGTCTATGCTTTTGGTTGTATTTGCTGGTTGTAGTAAGAACTCGAGCAGCAACATTATGGATGTTCTGCAGCTTTCTTACTGATCATTTAAAAAGCACCCAGTGAGTAGGCCGTTACAGTGGTCTAACTTGCTAGAGAGGGACGTAAATAGTATTTTCTCCTAGTTTGGTTTAGGCATTATTCCTTTGATTCTGGTAATGTTTTTAGAAGGTAAAAAGCTTCTGATATCACTCTCAAAGTTAAGTTATGAAACCAACATTATCCCAAGATTCCTAACCTGATTTTTAAGTTCAAGAAGGAGTACGTAATTGTGTAGTGGTTATTACAATTCTAATTACAGGCTCATGTTCTCCTGCTGTCAGTGACACGTAGATCTGAGTGTTGTCTGCATAGTAGTGGTAGGAAACATTACAACTCTGTATTACCTGGTCTAATGGTAACATGTACAAATTGAGTTGTGTTTCCATAAGTGACGCATTGGGAACCCCACAGATCTAACCTGGGTCAGAGACACAGTTCCCAATTCCAACAAAGTAATTCCTGTTCTCAAGATATGACTTGAACCAGTTAAAAGGCATACCAGAGATTCCCTCAGTCCCCTAACATCTGTGGTAAAATCACATGATCAACTATGTCAAGAGCACTGCTTAGATCCAGCGAAACTGAAACTGTGACTCTACCTGCGTCTGTATTCAGGCAGGTATTTTTTACCTTAATTAGTGCTATGGTTGGGCCTAAAACATACTGAAAAATGACAAAAAAGGTAACAGATAGGAGAAAGTTAATAAGCTGTTAGTATACAATGTTTACCAGTACATTCCCTTGGAATGTTAGGTTTAAAATGGTCTTGCAGTTTTTCAGTACAGTGCTTTCAAGATTGCTTTTGTTTTTAGAATAGTTTTGATGACACCAATTTGGAAATGTTCAAGTCTGAAGTGAGACATTCACTAGGCAAGTCAGTTGTGGTAGCAAACTGCTCATCACAGATTTTAGGAACCGACTGGGTATTTTATCAAGATGGCAAGTCGATAGACTCGGAGTGCGGATATTGTTTTTGACTGTTTTTTCAATGAAAGGTGTGCTAGCACTAGATGTCTAACTGTATGCAGAGTGGGTAATCGTGTTATAGAAATTGTAGCATTTTAAAGGTTTTCAAGCTTTTCATTAAAGAATTTTGTATAAGTATTATAGTTTGCTGGTGTAATCAGTTCCAAGGGCATTTAAAGGGAGGGTTTGTTAGTCTGTTTGTCGTAGAAAACAGGACAGGATTGCTGTTATTGCAGTGTTTGACAATTTCAAAAAAGTAAATCAGTCTTGCAGTTCGCAAAGTGTGGTTGAATTCACGAATCTCTACTTACGCAGATCTCCAAAAATGAAGTTTAGTTCTTACCTGCACTATTTCCTTCAGTCTCTCCAACAGTCCCAAGCGCATTTAAAGAGCCCTGATCAAGTCTTCTGTGCCCCTATGGTGCCTTTTGTCAACTCTCAACCATTATTAGATGACTATTTTTAATGTTTTTATAACAAAGGGAGTTAATTTATGTAATGCGAAGAAATTCTTCTGGTCTTTTTTTACTGTTGTAAACAGCGCTATTACCTAGGCATAGAAGAATGGTGTGAAAGACGTTTTGGTTAAGGTTAGGAAAAGACTGACAATTGTTATGGTTATGAAAAATGTGCATTAAGTTGAAATACATGAATGTGTGTGTTTCTGTATGTGTGTTTCTTCCTCTAAAAATAATTTTCTACACAGTATGTAAAACCTTTCTGCAAAATATAATACTGGTAGAAGATTCTGAGTGAAGCAATTTTCTTCTCTTAACCGTACTGTATGCATTATTAAGTTATTTAAACTGTGGTGCCTCGCAAAGGCATTCATGCCTTTTCAACTTATTTGCATTTTGTCAGGTCTCATCCAAAAACCCTGTATTTAATGTTTAATATTTGTGGTTGACCAAAAAAGATTGGAAAATATTTTTAAGTGTGAGAAAATTCAAGCATACATAGGCAAATAAAAATCTCTAAGGTGTGGTGTAAATTAGTATTTTGTCTTCTGGTCATACTAAATTGATTAATTATTATTAGCATTATTATATTTGTTTGCATATAAAACAGGAAAGATGAGTTGAGTTAAATTTCTTAATTTTATAAATTCTTTTTTTCTTCTTTTTGAAGTCAAAAGAATTTATCATTTTCCCTCCAGTTCAAGATTATTTTATACTATGTAAAACCATATTTAAATTATCATTCAAAAAAAGTTTTAAAGCCTTGTCAATAGTCATGTAGACTAATGCTTTTATGGGTTAAAATTTTCTTGTTTAGTCTTTGTGTTTACCTCACATGTTTTTGAGAATGTTGGTTGTTACAAAACAGATCAAATCGAATGCAACTAAAAGATGTTAAAGTTCCTTGTGAGAAAATTTAAAGACATAAAAATATATGTATGAAATGCATCTAAAATGTATAAAAAATAAAAACATATAAACAAATTGGTTGCATGAGTAAATCAAACATGGGGAAGCTGTCATAAAGGAATGTAAAATATATACAAGTAGTGTTTACGTCCCTATGTGATCTGTGTGATCTCCGCACTGGTTCTACATGACAAGCACCTCTGATTTATTGTCTTTTTTTCTGACAGGGTGAATGTGGTTATGCTTAGGTTCAGTGACTACAAGATGTCTTGTAACAACAAATGTTGCAGAAAGTTGCAGAGTAAATATAATTTAGAGGAGATGTTGCTGAGGAGGGCAGCAGATTTGTATATTGATTTATTGTTGTATCTGATCTTTAACAAACATGTTACTACTGTGTCTTTCACATACTACTGTGATGTGCTTTAATTAAAGGATTTTACTGGATCCCATTTGTCAGTTTGAACCAAATGTAACCTCATTGGTCATACTGCCTAACTATTTCATTTTAAGGATCCTTCCTTGTCTCACAATTAATGTCAAGCCAGAAATGGAGACAAGCCTCCTTTACACGCTTCGGTCACCATATGCTTTACAATTCAGAGCCACTTGCTCAGTCAGCCACTGCTGGTGCTGCCTTATTAAGAGAACTTGTGGACATTCCTCTTTCTTGAAGCCTTATTGCTGAATCCATTATGTAAGCATTACATCTCATTGTTTCATGTTTTATAATCAAATTACAAAAGGACATTAGCTAGGAATACACCACAATTTGATGCCAAGTGTTATTTAGCTTGCAAAATTGATTTCAAAGATTTGATTTCAAATGTTCTTTAGTTTGCAAAATTGTCATGACCTGAAGGAGAAAATGGAGACAGAGGTTAAAACAAATTTCTATTTAGGTATTATTGCTTCACTTTATTAGGTTATTTATTCACTTATTTTTAATAAATTTTTGTTTATTACATATATGTGACAGATGTGGGTATAAATGAATATGTTTTCCACATTTTCTCCGATTTTGTCTGACACCAGCAAATGTATTAAGTGGCTAATATATAATATCTAAATATTTACTTGTATCCAATGAGTGGCTGAAGTCAAGAGTCCAGAAAGAACAGCAGTAGAGGGAGACGCAAGCAGAGCCTACGTTTTGAAGAATAGATAAGGATCAATCAACAATGAGACCGCTCTCAATTGGTTTTGCATATCTAACGTTTATTTGTTTGTGTTGTGCAACAGCTGCAGTTAAAAAATTGATTTGTTGCACACTCTCAACTGATATGTGTCACTGTAATGCAATGCTGCCACAGGACACTGCACACTGGAGAGCACATGGTACAATTTAATGTACTTCAATAAAGTATGTAATGCTGTATACTTCTTCTTTGCATTAGAACTGCAATGTGTAATGAGTTATAATTAAGGGATGGATCAACACAAAGTAGTGCACAATTATTAAATTTTTGGCTAATAAAGATCTAATAAACATAGCATACATTTGTCGTGACATGCATTTATTGACATCAAACCATTAGAGAGGGACTGAAAATTGTCTAATTGAAAGAAAATGGACTTGAGAAATGACATGAAGGACTACAGACAACTGAAAGATCCAACAAGCTGGTTTTACATTCTAGGGAGATGATTAGATAATGTGGACCGGGTGAGACTAATCAGAGCAATCGATTGCTGGTGGACGAGAACCTGTATGGATGAGCCTAGGGAGATTAACTAATTTAGAAAGAAATGAACAAACAGTAATCCAACAAACACAAATTGAGTTTACAAACCACCCAGAATAACTAATACTAAAGCAAGACTGTAAGAGAACACAAAATAGAATATAAGCTAGAACATAGAATCTTAACTAAACTCATTAAACCACTAGATGTGAGAAAATTAGAAAAAGAAAAATCTTAATCCCAAGAAGGAACTGTATAATAAATAAAAAAAACACTAACAACCAAAATCACGACAGCATTTGGATTCTATCTTTTGAATTAAAACTTTGTACAACGACATTTGGTTGCATTTACAGGTGCAATTTATTGAGAGAGTGGCTGAACCAGGCAGAAAAATCATGAGATCGGGCAAGAGTCTAATGTCAGGGTGCATAGAAACTAGGTCAAGCACGTGAAAGTATATTCTGAAAAACAAATCCAAAGGGCAAAGCGAAAGATCATAGTGCAAACACAGAATCAAATTCAATGTCCAGACTATCAAAAGCATGTGAAATATCAATACCTTGGGGCATGTGACAGAAATTCAGGAAACATGAACATGGTAAAGCACCAGGAATCAGAAACAGATAATGCTGGAGTTTTCATCAGGGTAATGCTTCCAATTATTTTTGACCAGGATATGTTATTAAAATAATATATGAAACAGGTTTTGAAATTGTAAAAAAAATTTACCTACGGAATATTGCTAAAATCTAATATATTCTCTTGAAGACTGATCCTGAAAAACCTTTCCATGCATTTATTACTTTAAGTCTGGACTGTTATAATAATTTATTGTCAAGAAGTTGGAAAAATGTTCTAAAGCATTCAGCTGATCCTAGGGCTACAGACAGAGTTCTGGAGAAAAGTAAACGCAGAGATCATTACTAGTCCTCAATAATCAATCCCCATCATTGTTCTCTGTGAGACTGTAGACTTACTAGTGATTCCTATAATTTCTAGAAGTATAATGGGAGAAAGATCTTTAAGTTATCAGACTCTTCTTCTGTGGAACCAGCTGCTAGTTTTAGTTTCTGAGGCAGATACCATGTCTACTTTTAAGACTATGCTTAAAACCTTCTATTTTAATGAAGCTGTCAGATAGGAGAGGGTAGGAAGGACAGCCTAATCTGGTGTTAGAATATCCTGAGCTATTTTGTTGTTAAGCTGCTGTAGCCTTATAATGCTCGAGGACATTTAAGAATTTTTCTCACTACGCTACTTTCTTTTTATGTTCAATTTCCATTAGTTGATGTTATGTCTGCCAATATCTTTTTTTATCTCAGTGTTAACGTTTAAAAGCTAGACCTAGTCTCCCTTTTTTCTTAGCTATTCCACCCTTCATCGGCTGGGATTGTGCAGTGGATGACTCAATGCTGTCATTCTTCTCTTTCTAATGTTATGTTTTGTTTAACAAAGTACACCTTCATTAGTTCTTCTGGTTCTTTTTGCGTCTTCTGTCCCATTCAGTTTAGGCAGATGGACTTCGATGCTAATTCAGGTTTTGCTGGATCTTTCTTACTGTTAAAAGGTAGTTTTTCCACCCCACTGACACTACATGCATGCTTAATATAAAAGTTTGCTCTTAAGTTAATGCAAGCCGTTGTCTATTTTCATTTCATTCTGGTCCAGGAAGAGTGAATGTCAGGTTTCCTTAGATTTAAAGCTACTTTTAATTATACAATGAACTTGATGGACTATTTGATATCAATGAATAATTTAAATATTATTACTGGATTAAAAATGCTTATTCTTTTAAAGTACCTCAAGATGACATGCAATGAATTTGTAATATATACTAAACTGAATTGAATTGAATAATCTGGCACCATCTGCCTGCCAGAGTTGCATAAGAAGCCAGGTAAACAGGTGCAAAACAGGAGGCTGAAAAGCAATTTGCTGGCAGCAGCCAGGTGGAAGAAATTAAGCAAATTGCCGCAGTAACAAAACAGGGTTAGAGCTTAGCAGACAGGTGGAAGAAATTAAGCAAATTGCCGCAGTAACAAAACAGGGTTAGAGCTTAGCAGACAGACGGGACAGAAGCTTTACAATATCCCAATCAATAATTTAAGACTGTGGTTGTAACATGAAAAAAATATGAATACATTTGTGGAATATGGATACTTTTCGCAATGCTTTTTTTTTTTTTCCTTTTCAGGCGGATGAATGTTTTTTATGTCCAATTTAAAATGCTACGTTCAAATAATCTCTGAGGCAACAGAGTATAACTCTAAGACAAACATTTTACAAAAACATTTTTAGTAAAGAAGAGCTCTTTAAAAAAAATTGATATCTTACCTTTGACTCTGCAGTCAAGTCACGGCAAACCATGAGTCCTGCACACATTACATAAATTATGGTGTAATTCTAAAGAATCTAGTACGCTACCACAAAGCTGCACACCTTTGTGGTATAGAGGGAAATTCAGCACTTCATGCAATCAAGACAATAAAAGGAGTTTTGAGTTTGCCAATTTTGCCCTCAACAGTAGCTCTATTGTGCTTTCAATGATGTTTCGCAACTGTATTGAAAACAGAGTTACAGTGGAATCTTGCATGCCTAACCTGCAGAATTATTATATGTCAAATTTGTTAATTTTTATGTTTTGTTTTGAGAAAAACGGCAAATAAATCAAAAATTTAAAACATTCAGAAGATGAAGTTATTTAACATCTAAATTAAACTATTGATTATCAATTGTAAAGTCATGAGAAAGAAGCTCCAGCTTGGAATCTGCTGAGGTTTTGGGTAAAGATCACCTAAGGTTTCAAACACCAATTACAGTTCATTCAGATTATTCTAAATAGCTTCTTCTAAAGTTCACCCTGACATGTTCTCCTTCTAGCCCGGGAAGAGCTCTCTAAATTGCTGTTTTGCATGCAACTGTGAACACAGGGAGGGTTGCATCCCCTAAAGGGAAAGGTTACATGTTTTACACTTTAATTTTAACATGAAAACATTTTCCTCTGATCACTACCTGTGCTCCCTGCCATCAGCTTCTGTCGTCAGACAAACTTGGCAGGCTATGCTGGGAAGTGTGGAAAGCAGAGCTCAAAGGACCGAAGGAATGCTGCAGTAAAACATCTGTTGAGAAGGGTTGGTGCTATACTTTGTGTCAGATCATGTCACCTGCAATTACATTAAATTGCATCACTGTAGTAGAGTGGAATGGCTGATATAAAATGCCTTACTGCCACAGTGCTTGCAGTACCTGCTAAACGTTGGCTCCGTGACACGGTATGGTTGGTTGCTGATGGGTAATGTTGTTCAATTTCATGGAGATCAAATTCCCGGTCCTCGGGCGCTAGGTTCAGTTTTGATTCAACATAACAAAAGCATATGTCTGCTTAATGTCTTTTTAATCAGCAACAAAAATTTAAAATACAGGCCATGGCTTAGGATTTTCCCTATCCAATCAACTGATTTATGACTGCATGTGTTTTGTGTTTCATGTTTTAAAACAAACAAAGAAAAAAATGAGCTCACATAAAGTATATATAACATGCTTAAATTCTTTGTTAATAGTAATAATCTTATATATGGGCACCTTTGAGGATTCCTAAGGTTTTGAAACCTCGACAACATCTTAAAAACGACACATCACTAACAAAGTTTACAAAATGCTACAGTTAGAACTACACATACCTTAACACATAATACAATGTCTGTGGTGGGATGTGTGGCAAGGTCAAACAAGGTATGCAAGTCTGAACGGGTGAGTTTTGAGGAGATGTGTGCAGAGATAATGTGGTTTCAGCTTGAGCTCAGAGCAGTTGAAAGACCTGACTCTCGTGACGGACAGATGGGTGTCTAGCATCTGCACAGATCATTGGCACCATACTTTGGTCAGCTGTACACATCTGAGGTTAAAACATGAATGGACAACTGGTCATTTCAGACTCTTTTTTTAAACATTGGACATAGCTGAATTTTATACCCTCCACATTTGATGACAACACTGGAAAACATTATGGTGAAGACCTCAAAAATAGTCTCTCTTTAATTTGGGGTTGCAGGTAAAGGGGTATCTTTTTTTCACTGGACCTCTATTTTAACAACTATACCTAAAAAACCGAGAGAGAAACACATTTTTACACTTTGAATAATTTATGTTGTAACTAAACAGTTTCACCCCTAGCCATCATCATGTTATTTCATATGCTTGTTTGCAAAAGATTTTTAATTGGCTTTGCTAAACTACTATGAACTTTTCAAATGTTTATTTCAAACAAAAATACTGACATGGTTAAACTTCAGTACTGAATCTAAGAGTAGGAAGTTAAAAAGAAGTTCAACCAACCCAGTCTTAGGAAGACGTATCAGTGGCAAAAAAGAAAATAGTGACTTTTAAATGCATTCTTGCATGTTTTCATTTAACAATGACCTTGTAATTTAATCTTTCATTGTTAAGCATGAACACTTCACTTGCCTCAGCATACTTTGCTGAGGCAAGTGAAGTGTCATATTTTGTGACACAAGTGGCCCTTGTGGACTTTAATCAGACAGGTAATGGGCAGGCATGAAAGGTGGATAAAAATGCATGGAAGGTTTGAATGTCATAAATCAAACCCCAAACAGTTGTGCTGAGGGCCAACAGCCATTCGAGCACACAGGCCCACCCCCGCTGAGCACGTTCACAGATACATATTCAACAATAAAAAAAGCTCTCTTTGGTTTGCATGTCTCCACATCCAAATCAAACTTTTTTTTTGTATTATTATTCTTAATGCATCGTTTCTCACTCTGATATATCCATGACTTTAGTTTGGTGTGCAAAAAACACAAGTTGACTGATACAAAATCTAAGTTTTCGGAATGTCAGTCAATACACTACTGTGCAACGTCAAGCTGATCACATGAATTTTTCATAACATCTATTTACTCTGCTACTTTGATATGCAAATATTGGTCTTCAATACAACACTTTGAGTAGATCTTTGTGCCATTCTGTTCTCTCCCAGAACTGCACATCACCGACATGTTGCTCGTGAATCAGAGGTTTACCTGCTGCTATGATCTCACAGTTTGCCTCTTTGCACTGTGGTTGTCAAACCAGTGTTCCAGCACGCCTGCAGAGGTTTAATTAAATACAGGAGCCTTAACGTGATCAGGAATTTCAAAGAGATCTGGGTTGTGTATGAACGTACCGAAAGGGTTCACTGGTGTGATCCTAGCAACTAACCGTTTGATCATTATTAGTTTATATTCATGCAATGCATGACAGAGGTCCTATAAGTGAGCCTGATATTTATTATTCCTATGTTCATTTGTATAAATATTAATCTTAAAATTTCTACCCTTGGCTGACATATATTTTAATGGACTGCACCATATAATTTTACATTTTGTTTAATTTATATTTTCTATCCCCTATTAGTTATAAGATGGCATAAGATCAACAGCTATTTCAATTAGTATATGGTAGAATAGAAACAGAGGCTGTTAGATTAATTCTGGCTTTTTAACTAATGACTTTAACTCAATGTTGACACAAAAAACAAAGCCGTTCATTAGCAAACCATAGCTAAGTAGAAAAAATACCTCCACATACAGGAGACTAACAATTACTTTGTACTTAGTGCTTAATACTTAACAACGACATCGGGAAAAATATGTGACCATGATATACAGACCCCAGACTTTATGCCAGCAAAACTCAATTTCCTGTAATTCTATGCATGTAATATCTGCAGCACTAAATTGTATCCCTCCCTCTGTTGAACGGTTTGGAGGAAAAGATGTGGGAAGAGAAAAAAAAAGAGAAAATGAGTGAATTAATGCTGAGCTGATGCTCAGCGATGCCTGACGCTAATTACATTTTTCTGCTGTTTTTCATGGCGTTTACAGAAGATCTTGGAGCAACCATGTGGGGAGGAGCAATCACCTTGTTTTCATTAAAGGACTCCCTGAAGCAGAAATCCCTTTTGTTCATTGAAGTACTATATCGGGGTATATATTTATTTCGCTGTAATGTTAATGTAATGCTTCCTGTAGAAGTCCAGAAGGTGCACTAATTTAGTACAGGGTTAAAAACAGACTTCTAACACTGGTTCCTTCAGTCGCTTGGTCAATACAGCTCGGATAAGGTTGGCCTAGGGCTTCAGATCCAGCGTACACCAGCCGTGTTAACGTAAGGCAAGGCAAGTTTATTTGTATAGAACATTTTCGTGTACAAGACAATTCAAAGTGCTTTACATAGGAAAAAAGATCAGAAAATGAAACAATAAAATCAGCTTTGAATTCAAAAGAAATAAAATAAAAATAAAATAATAATACTAGTAATAATATTCTCAATTGCTATATGCACAGTTAATTCAGGCTGTTTTCAGCCTGGATTTAAACAACGGCAGAGTTGAAACCTGTCTCACCTCTTCAGGAAGACTGTTCCAGATTTTAGGAGCATAAAACTGGAATGAAGCCTCCCCTTGTTTGGTCCTGACTCTGGGCATCAGCAGTTGGCCACTACCTGAGGTTCTCAGAGTCCTGGCTGGTTCATATGGCTCTAACATGTCAGATATGTACTTTGGGGCTAAACCATGAAGAGATTTGTACACAAGCAAGGCTGTTTTAAAGTCTATTCTTTGAGTGACAGGAAGCCAGTGCAGAGACTTGAGCACTGGACTAATGTGGTCATATTTGCTGGTTTTGGTCAGAACTCGAGCAGCAGCATTCTGGATGTTCTGAAGCTGTCCTAAGGCCCATTTAGAAAGCCCAGTGAGCAGGCCGTTACAGTAGTCTAACCTGCTAGAGATAAAAGCATAGATGAGTCTTTCTAGGTCTGGTTTAGACACTATTCCTCTGATTCAGGCAATGTTTTTAAGATGGTAAAAGGCTGCTGATGTTACTGATTTAATGTGGCTGTTGAAGTTCAGGTCAGAATCGAGTATTACCCCAAGATTTTTGACCTGATGTTTAGGTTCCAGAGAGAGCGTCAGAATGTAACTGATGACACTTTCTCTTTGTTTCTGTGGGGCACAGACAATGATTTCAGTTTTGTCTGAGTTTAGCTGGAGGAAGTCGTTCTGCATCCACAGACTGATCTGTTCATTACAGTGACACAATAAATCAACAGACCCATGTTCTCCTGCTGTCAGTGACATGTAGATCTGAGTGTCATCAGCATAGTTGTGGTAGGACACATCATGGCTGCGTATTAGCTGGCCCAGTGGAAGCATGTACAGATTGAATAAAAGGGGTCCCAGGATCGACCCCTGAGGAACCCCACAGGTCACACCCATTTGGTCGGAGACGCAGTTCCCAATTTGAACAAAGTAACACCTGTCCTCAAGGTAGGACTTGAACCAGTTTAGAGCCATACCAGTGATTCCCACCCAGTCTTTTAACCTCTGTAATAAAATCACATGTATCAAAGGCGGCGGTCAGGTCCAGCAGAACTAGGACAGAGACTTTGCCTGCATCTGAGTTTTGGCAGATGTCGTTTTACACCTTGATCAGAGCTGTCTCAGTGCTGTGGCGGGGCCTAAAGCCTGACTGGAAAGCATCAAACGCATTGTTAGACAGGAGAAAGTCACTCAGCTGTTGGTATACAACTTTTTCCAGCACTTTTCCTAAGAATGGCAGGTTTGATGTGGGCCAGTAGTTGTTCAGTACTGTGGGATCCAGACTGCTCTTCTTTAGGAGAGGCTTAATAACAGCAGTTTTCAAGGCCTTTGGGAATATTTCAGTCTGAAGTGAGATATTGACTAACTGAGGGAGTTGTGGAAGCAAACTGCTCAGCACAGACTACAGGAATCTAGTGGTTAACTCATCAAGGCAGCAAGTAGATGGACTCAGGCTGCAGATGATCTCTTCAACTGTTTTATCGGAGACAGGTGTGAAGTGTGTCAGCTCCATATGTCTAACTGGGGGTAGAGGAGCTATGTCTGTCGTGGAAACAATTGCATTTTAATGCCTTGAACTTTGTTATAAAAGAATACTGCAAACTCCTGACATTTAGATGTAGAAATCAGTTCCAAGGGGATCGAGACTGGAAGGTTTGTTAATCTGCTCACTGTAGCAAACAGGACACGAGAGTTGTTTCTGCAGTTTTTGATGATTTCTGAAAAATAGCTCTCTCTGGTTCTATGCAAAGTCTGGTTGAACGCACACAACTTTTCTTTGTAGATTTTAAAATTAACCTGGAGCTTTGACTTACGCCATTTCCGTTCGGCTCTTCAACACTCTCTTTTCTGTGCCCTGACCGAGACCTTTTTTCTCCTTGGTGCATTTTGTGTACTTTTAACCATTTTAACCTTGACAGGAGCAATGGTATCCATAACCTACAAGACACTTGATGTGTAAGAGTTTAACATATCATCAACATGAGAACACAGAGCATTTTCAAACCTAATCAAGGACAGCATTGAGTTCTTTACATTTTTTACCTTGGGCTGCATCCATATGCACATTCAGGTCCCCTGTTATGACCAAACAGTCAAAATTAGTGCATACAATTGAAAGTAGTTCAGTAAAATCATCAATAAAACAGTTCCTTGGAGGTTTTTAGATGGTAATACAAAGAATGGAAGATTGTTTTGTATCCATTTTGAATGATACATACTCAAATTATGAAAAAAACCAAATGCTAAGTTATGAATGGATATATTGTCCCTGAATATGTCACAAACCCCATCACCACTCTGGTTTTGACGTGTTTCAGATAAAAAATTGAAGTGAGGTGGACTAGCTTCAATCAGGACTGTATCAGCTGGGTTTTTATCGAGCCATGTCTCGGTTAAAAACATAAAATCAAAGTTATGAGATGATATCAAATCATCAATCAGAAAGGTTTTCCCTGCAAAAGATCTGACATTTAGTACAGCGAGTTTCATCGTGTTACTGTTATTTGCTGACTGTGGCTGACGAGTAGTGAACACAAGATTTGAGATGCGTACAGACTGTTTTGGACTGTTTTGATGGTTGACTAATCGTTTTCTGTTACGTATTACTACAGGGATGAAGGAAGGTACTTCCACATCGGGGCCCGGCTTATCCTGGAATGAGCCATGGGTACATGCAGTACTGCTGCCTGGACCTGATTCATATCATTCATCTAGCAGTTGTTTCAAATGACTCACTCGCAGGACTCTCTGTACACTGGAAATGGAGTTGACATAAGGAGTTTGTGTTGGGGGAGGAGTTGCAGGACGACGGGATAGGAGAGGACTGGGGCATTGGTTCATCCTGGTGGCAACACTAACCAGATCTGTTCGGTAAAATCCAGAAGAGGAAGAGATGGGGAGGATGATCTTGATGAGGGCGGGTCATAATTCCTGCCTTTTAGTGGAGGCGGTATCTCAGAGAGCTCCCGGAGGACGTCATCTGGAGGCGAAGGTGGGGGCTGGGGTGCCGCCGTCTCCGGGAAATCTCTGGGCTGCGTTACATCCTTATCCTTATCTTCATGTTTTCGCTTTGTTCTGTCCTTGGTTGCTGGAGCAGAATGGGAACTCAAAACATAGAATAGATTAGCTGCAAACAGCCTGACTCCAGATCTATTGAGGCGGAGACCGTCTGCCTTAAAATAATGTCTGCGGTCCCAGAAAAAACTGAAATTGTCAATATAACTAAAGGTGTAAGTGGCACACACACCTGACAGCCATTTGTTCAGGCTGAACAGCCTGCTGAACCTCTCATCTCCTCTCATTGGTGGTAGAGGCCCACTGATGAACACGTCAGCATCCAAATTATTAACTGTATCTAATTGCTTCTTGAAGTCCTGTTTCAGCACCTCAGACTGCCGTTTCACAGTGTCGTTAGATCCCAGGTGTAGAACAAGGGTCTTAACAGTTGGATGTTCAGCCAGAATTTCCACAATATTGTCTCTGACATTGGATACCATGTCCTTTGGAAAGTACAGTATTTTTGTACGTTTCCCACATACATGTCTTAAATCCTTCACCGCAGCATCACCAACAATCATAGTCTCAGGACCAGGCATTAGCTTCCCTCTTCGTCTTTTATTTTCTGATTTGCTTTTTCGGTTTACCTTGCTGTGTGAAGCGACTTCATCCTGGTGATCAAGTGGAGGACTAGATTTCTGTAGTGGTGTAAATCTGTTCTGTAGTGAGATAGTTGTTTGAGGAGGAGGAAGCTTCCTTTTTGGTTTTCCACTTACAGCTGTCCAAGTCTATTTTCTGCGAACGACTGGAGTCTAGGAGGATTTTGGTCTCGTCGGTAGTGCAGGCCAGCCGGTCGCATCGCGGATATCACCAGACAGGGCTGGTTCTCTCTTCTTCCTCTGAGATGACTTACTCTTCGGTTTAGCGCCGAGCACATTCCAGACATTACTTGTCTTGTTATTCAAAGCAACATCCTCTTGTTTCTGGCTGTCTTTGCCCGTCCTGGGCATGTTGTGTTTCTGAAGGAGATTAGCGTAGTCATCCTCAGGAAAAAAAAAAGGAGGCATCTTGCTCATGGATTTTTCGGTTTTCGGAAGATATGCAGAGAGAAGTTCCCCCAAAAAATAAAAAATAAATAAATAAAAAATAAAAAGGAATGAAAAAACACAAAACGCAGAGCTGAAGCAGGAAATATAAGGGGAAGGTCGGGAGACAGAGAAAAAGCGTCCGCCTTCGTCGACAGCAAAGCAAGAAAAAAAAATAATTAAATAGTTGGTCTATGTTCTTTGTAATACGTTTTCAGTCTTTGATCAGGTATTTTTTAGGTGCTGGTTATTTTACGCTTTTTGACATTTTGTCCCCTTTTTTAGAATTACCATTTTGTGCCTGATGTTTTTGGAATGGTTTTGCTAGTAATCAAATTCCACCCTCCAGATTGTTGTAAACAAGTAACTTCAAAAGAAAGTGCAGCTGTAATGGCGAAGGAAAATGTAGATCCAAAACCTGAACACAATGGTGTCTGTCGTTGGTCTATCTGTCTGTCTCTTCTAGGCACAGAATTCATTTTCCTCTGCTCTGATAGGCCGTATCCCCAAGTTGCAGGAATAAGAATACGTTTAGTATTAATATATATTAATCTTTTTTATATATCCATTCATTAAATATGTATTTAGTTAGTTGTGTACAGAAACTTTAGGAAAAATGCATTGGGAATGATTTGAGCACAGCTTTAAGGCCATTTAAGGCAATTTATGGCTATGTAATCTCTTCAAAATTGTTTGTCTGAATTAGATGTAATTTGTCACGAGATTCAACAACAACAAAAAAATAAATAAAAATAACTAAATAAATAAATTTAAAAAAAAAAAAAATATATATATATATATATATATATATATAGTTTTTTTTGTTGTTTTTTTATTATGCCAGTAGTGCCACAAATTCTTCTCATCTTATTTTGCTTTAAATATGACTTTGCTGCAACCTATAGGGAGAAGTTCTCTGGATATATCAGTTAATGAAACAGAGCTGTCATCAGGATTACAAAACATAGCTTTTACACTGCATATTTTTTTCGTTTCTATTTTCCATATAAATCTCCATACACTCTGTTCCACAAACAATCACACACACATTTTGTGTTCCTGCATTCCTGTGGGTAGCCTAAACCCTAAACCTAATCATTACCAACACATGAAAACCTAAACCTAAAACAACTCCTAATGTAATTCAAAACATAGTTGTAAACCAAAACTCTAATAAAAAAACAGCAATTGTCCTCATGGGGACCAGAACAGCCGCTAGTCCCCTACAAGGATAGTAGTTGCTCAAAAAATGGTCCCCAAAACATGACAAAAAACAAGCCTACACATACACACACACAAGCACACACTTATCCAGGCACTAACGTCAGTGCTTGGACTTTCAGATAAAATCAATTAAACTTGCATCAGGTTTTTCAGAAAGGTATCAATAGGCTTATTTTTGTTGCCAAGAGGTTTTCCCTCATATTTCAAAATACTTCTTTAACTGATTGATTCAGTGCAAAGGAACAGGTATCGAGTTAGAAGTTATTTTTTTATGTATAACGATTGTTTTTTACATAATTGCACCAGCACTTTTTATTTTTACTATTACAACAAAATCTCTTATTATTAACAAGGAGAGAAAGTCTTTGTCAGATGTCACAAATTCAGGGATTTTAAAGCCCATGAAAATTAAATATTTATAAGGTTTATTTTTAATTATTTGCAATGATTCGTTAGGTTCCTTCGTTTTTCAGAATCTGGTTTTTGCACTGCCAGTCTAACACCAAAAACAACTCAGGGACTTTGCTACTAAATGGAGCAGTTTGGTGATACCCATAGAAGTCTCAGATATTGATATCAAATCAAGTCTGTGCTAGAAATATTGTGCTAGAAAGCTTGTATTCTAAATTGCAATTACACCAACAGAGCTTTAAGTGATTTCTACCCACTAAATGTAATTTTTGCGTCCTCATAGACCTTCTTCAGTCTCAAATTGTTCAATTGTGGATAATAGCAAAATTGTCTCCCACATCATCATCTAAAAGTAGGTTGCTTAATGTTCTCACGTGTGAGCTTGTTATAGATTTGAAGGAATTATATTATTAGTGTTTATAATGAAACATGTACAGTAAATCAATCTCATTTTAGCAATCTATAGTGTAATAAAATTATTGGTTAGAATATCCTCACAAACTACAAAAAATTACTATAATGGCTATCCCAAACAAAGCATTGTTAAAAATTAAAACCCTAAACTTTTTCATATTTTGTTTCACATGTTTTCATTTTATGTGATATACCAGAACAAAGTAATACATTCTAAACTTTAGAATGTAACATATCTTTTTTCACTTTAGAATCTAAAGTGAAAAAAAAAAGATATGTAACTTTTCTGAGTGTGAGGTGCATTTCTATTTAACCCCCTCCCTCAAATGACTATATAAAATCAGTTTAATCGGACAAGTTACACACTCAGAAAATCACAATTTTTAGGAGTCCAAAGAAGGAAGAAAATTTGAAAAAATAAGAAAAGAAAAAAAAGAAGGAAGTCATGTTATTAGTTTTGCGGCGCAAAATTTGGAAGAAATTGCTTTGGTCAACAGACCAAGATCGAATGTTCTTTCACATCCAAATATTTTCTCTATAAATTTTATCTCTTATATGGCAAAAATGCAGGTGGAAATATTATGCTGTGAGGGTGCTTTTCTTTAATAGTTTGGAATGTGTTTGCATTGCCGAGACAAATTCAGACATTAATCCTGTTGATTGTTTCCATCAATGCTTGTAAATTAGTGTCTGCAGTTGCTCTCCAGCCAATCAGAAAGAATTTTAACAGTTTTTATAAAAATATTTAGTTAGTTAGTAACATACCACAAAGTTCTTACAACAGAAGGCGATTGTTCAAACTATTGACTCAGAGGGGCTGAATAAAATATACCACAAACGTTTTAGATTTTTATTCGCAACACATTTTTGTAAACATCTATTATCTTCTATAAACATTTAACTGCTTTTTGTTGCCATATCACAGCCAATCCTTGTCAAAAATAATTGTTTACAACAAAAATAAAAGTATTAAAAGGTTCATGGAGTAAGGGAAACTTTGTAAGTCATTGCATTTCTTATGGGAACACTGCACTCATGAACCTCCTGGAAGTTAAGAGTTGGAGATGCAAACCTTTTGTATTGTTGATAAATGTAAGAAACAGTATCTGTTGCAAACACTAAAAATGAGTTGGGTATTTGTCCATGACATGAGACTGTGAAAGTTGGAACGACACAAAACATCATAATAATGTGCAGTTGAATACATTTGTTTTTACCCGTTTCTGTGATGATTTCGTCATATTTGAATATTTTATCTTATTTATTTATTATGCTGTTTTGCTTTTATTTTTAAAGTCCTGTTTATTTTACCCATTTCAACTGAAAGCTCCATCTGGCCTCCATGCTGAACTCTGTCAGGCTATAAATACCATGTTGAGAGGTATTTGTTAAACAATAAATAAATATGGTGAAAACAGATAGACACTATGAACAGAATAGGAAGTGGGAGTGAGGAGGGCTTTCGCATTTACTAACACCAGATGGTGCAACAAGGGGAAGTAAAGGAGACTGTGTGCAACACAAAGTTTGAGTTGCTGACAGTTGGTCGCAGACAGAATTACATGCCAAGGGAGTTCTCCCACGCCATTTTTGTTTGTGTCTATGTCCCTTTCTCTAATGCATGCTAAGATGTTAAGAAAAAAATCTCTACACCTTTGAAATGATCACAGATTCCCTTGCACCATCTTTAAACTTAGAAAAAAAAACTAAATATGAGAATTTAAAATGCTTATGTTTTTATAAGTCATTTATCTAAAAAAACTGTCTTTATGATTTTATTGTATTTATGTATGTTGCATGTGCAGTTTGTTATTAATTCATTTTTAAAACATGTCAAAATGATCATAGTTATGGTTCAGTTGTTAAATGTTTGAATTAACCACCAGAATAGTCAGGTATGTCATTTTGACAAATTTGTTAAACAATACAACTCTGGCAACATTTCGGCTTTTATTTTAATAATCTTGTGTCTGTTTAACTTTTTGTATTTCATGCTGTTCAGTTTTTTTCTGGGGAAACCATTCAATATAGACCACAATATAACCACAATTTCCTCTACTTTAGAATTGATCATCCTTGTATTTCTTGGAGCCAGAGTGATGTTGATTTATTTATGGTTCAGAAAAAAACAGCACTTTCTGTTTAAAGTAACCTGCGATTTTTTCAATGACAAAGGGTAGACACTCCCAATGTTTCATTATTTAGCAACGGACATGATTCAGAGAGATCAGTTTTTCTTTCTTACTTAGTTTTATTGAAATGCAATTAAATACAATGATTTAGGTGAAACGTACACAAGCAACTCTTCACATTTTGAAAATGACTTTAATTTAATTAGGCAAATGTACCTTTGATTATTGTGTTTTAGATGAAAACTCAATCTTACCTGCATGCTGAATGTTCGAAGAAGCTAAAAACTGGCGGTCGCCCAGCGTACTTATTTTTTTTTTTTTAATAACAGCATATGGTGCATTATAATTTTACAAATAAATCATAAAATATGAAATACAATGTCAAACTTGTCAAGCTTCTAGCTTTTTTTTTTTGTACCATACATGTAATTGATGATAAATGAATCCAAATATTATAATCATATTGAGTGATTGTTTTTATTTTTTCATTAGACTGTATGTAAGTATATTGATGTTAATGTTTTAGTTGGCACTTATATTTTAAAGTACTTTTGTTTCTCTTCATGTAAATATGCAATGGTTGAAACGTAAAATAAAAACAAAACATGACTGATATTGACTTTTTTTTCAGAAAGACTGCAACACTGTGGCTAGTGCTGTCAGATAGATATTCACACCAATTTTGACCTTCTCAGGGTTAAACTAATCTAACTCTGTTGTCAAAAGGTTCAATACATGCATCTGTCACAGCTGCTTTGTACCTGGGAACTGTCTTTTGTTTTTTTTAAATACCAAGCAGTTTTCATCCTCCGGCTGTTAAATAAAGTATGCCAGTTTATTGGCAAGTTGAAATTGTCCTTTAGCCTCAGTGCTGTAGGATGTTGGATACAGCAGTATTTGATTTCACTTCGCTGACATCTAATTGTGGGGATTGCACCCTTGGACTCATGTATGGCTTCTGGACATGGACCCACTTGCTGAGATGGAGACAGTAGTGAATGTAGATAAAGTATTTATTGAGGTTAATGAATGGACGGATGAGCACAGGACAGATGGATATACAGGATTGACAGCAGCAGAACACAGCATGCATCGGGAAACAGAAACATATGGAGGTAACGGCACGGGTGACAAGAATTGGAGCAGATAAGAACGACAGACGGAGGAAAAGGGGAACAGAAATAATTTGGAGTAAGGGGAGACGGGTAAGAGGAGGGAGGTGAGCAGCACAATTGGAAGGAGAAGAAGGCAACGGGCGATCCGATCGCTGGTAGGTGAATAAGTGGAGCTTAAATACTTGTGAGTGCTGGAAGTATACAAAGGAACTGGTTACTAAACAGGAGCATCTGTTTGCGATAATAAGGAGGCAGTCTGGGTCAAATAGTGAGAGAAAGACAAGCGGAAGGGGTACTGGAGATCAACAGGGAACGAAAAAAACCTAAATGAGGAACTTCTTGAAAAAAACAAGATGGAAGTAAGCAATACCTGAACTAAATAGGACGACTTCTAAAATTAAATATAACAATGAAATAAGTAAGACTAGAAACAGAAAACTATCACAAAGACATTCAAAATGAGGATGGACCGTGACGGTTAGGAAATTAATTATTTGGCTTTTAAAACAAATTTCCACAGTACCAGTGCGGGATGTAGCATAAAACCAACAATAACATAATATTACAACATTGTATTACTTATATGTAAGAAATCCTTACTATTTGGTACTTTGTCACGAACATTTAACAAATTGGTTTTAAGGGAATCCTTACAGTGAAAGACTGAGTATAACTCTAAAGTACTTTGATAGATGTATTAGCTCTAATGACTTTGCAATTATTTCCCAATTTGAGTACTTGTTTTCACAATAGTTAACAGTCTTGTATTCAAGGCCAGCTAACCCTAGACCAAGCCCAGCACATTTTAGGAGATGAGATCAGGACGAAGGAAAAACAATGACATGAGTCTATCTGTAATTGTAACAATGTAGTGTTTTGTAGAAAGACTGTAGAGAATATGCCAATTGTAATTTATTAGTAAGCTAGAACATAACAAGGCTACAGACCAAAGACTCCCACGTCCTTTCTGTGGATATTCTGTGAGGTGCACTTGTGGTACATGGTTGAAATGTAATCAATTATAATGATATTTGAAATGTTTCGTGACAAATTCATTTATTTCACTCAGTTTTAGCCAACAAGGAGAAAGAAATATTATCCCTAATATTGTTTTTACAGAATATGCTTAAACTTCATGATTGATGAATCATACAAATATTTTCTAATCTCTTATGTCTAATCTCTTACGTCTTTGAAAATGTGACTCAAGATGCTGCTGACTCGCAATTCTTTTTCCTCCTCAACAGTTCACCGAGTGAGACAGAGTACGCAATAGTAAAAGTGTATTGTTTCAAGAGGATGACTCATGAAATCTGGCTCAATTACATACAGATCTTGTGTGCAGTGAAATAAACCTGCGTGTGTCGGAGCCTTTTGCTGGTCGCAAAGGTGGGCTGAACTTTTTCGGTTTGGTCCAATCTCACAACATTCAGTTGAATTCAAATTTGACATCCTCAGCTACATATCTTCTGTTTACAAAAGACCTGACACCTGGTAACAAGTTAATTAAAGAAACGCCTACACAAACAGCTTTAAGAACATGCATAAACATTAACCGAAAAAAAATAACCAGCAGTCAGAGTGAGTGAAAGTCACAGGTGGAGGTGGATCACTTGAGTCACATAGTCCTACTTGTTTCTACTTGTTGTACAGACATGAAAACCATCCCATGCAACCTTATGGTTGCACGGGATAATGGCTCCCTTGCTCTCCCTTTTTCAAAGTAAAAAAAGGATGTTGCAGGCATGGTTTTAATTGAGCTAACCCTAGACCAATATTTGTCTGAAGTAACACAGCAATCATACTTTGTATTGTCATACTCTGGGCTAATCTGATGTATTTTCTAACATTACATTAGTTTAATTTCCACTGGTCTTAACTCACTATATATATATATATATATATATATATATATATATATATATATATATATATATATATATATATATATATATATATATATATATATATATATATATATATATATATATATATATATATATATATATATATATATAT
>JAVLVB010001034.1:2227741-2240708 GCA_032876305.1 Orestias chungarensis | reverse complement strand
TGTGTGTGTGTGTGTGTGTGTGTGTGTGTGTGTGTGTGTGTGTGTGTGTGTGTGTGTGTGTGTGTGTGTGTGTGTGTGTGTGTGTGTGTGAGTTGCATTCTTCGCTGGTTTTACGACCCAAAAGGTGTAGCCACCTCTAGATCAGTGTTGAAGAGTAAAAATGGCATATGAATTTCAAGATTTGTAAGGAGAGCTTGGGCACTGTTTATTTGTTTACTGATTCATTTCTTTTCTTTATCTGTATCCCTAATCAAATAGAATTTGTGGAAGTCCTTAGAATAAATTCATATATTTATTGTACTTAAATGTGTGACATAAAGATCCATTTCTCAAAATATGCAATTAATAATTAATATGTGGAAAAGTACCTTAAGGCCAGTTTTAAGTATGGTGAAGAATTTGTAATGCAGCTGGAATCTTTCCCTTCTACTCACCCTTGGAACCTTGTCAGAGTTCACGGCACTGTGAAAGTTTATAATACCAGGGGATTTTCAATCAAATTCAAGCAGCATCTGCTAAAGACTAGAAAAAATGGATCATTATAAAATCCTTCAGCAGCATAATGGTTCTAAACATTAGGCAAAAGAAACACAGAAATGGTTTATCAGACACAAAATCATCTTTGTATCCAGCGGCATCTCTGTTGCCAAACAAAACCTACAGACAACATGAGGATCGAGATGACAGGAAATACAGCTTAAGTCATAACCCTGGACTCTGAATATTTCAGACATGTTGAGCAAAGAAGAATGGTCAAGCATTCTGCCACCACTGTGCTCCAACGTTGTACAAATGTTATTGGAAACGTCTATCCTCTTGGCAAAAGTTTTTTTTATTTTTTTATGTCAAAACAGTAACAAGAAGCATAACCAATGAGTTTGGCACACGTGATGTATTAATACAAAAGTTGTTATGAAGATGTGTTACCCCCAAGACATGATTTACATATTCAGTTATCAAACAGCAACCTCTCTCAACATTGCCCTTCCTGACTAAATAATTTTCAATCTTGCACAAATAGTCACTTTCTTGCGCTGGCGCCTATTTTCTGCTGTCAGCAGTCAAGTGACAGGCTAACAAAGGCAGGTCACCATTTAATTTCACGTTTTTTTTTTCCTGACACTAAAAGAATGTACTCAAATCTATTCTGTTTGATTAATATAGGATACATTTATTTATTTTTACTTTTTAATTTTACATCTTGTACCAGGAGTCATAAATCTTGAATCTTGAACATGCTGCACAAACCTTTATCAAGGCCATCAGCAGGATGACCTTATGATATTTATCACATAGCTAGTTATTTGAAAGACAAATATTTTCTAAAGTAGAATTGGGCAAGTCTGAGCTTATTGTTAACATAGTTTCTGAATCAATCTTGGCAGCATCCATGCGGTTATTTTTGCAAATATTTAATGTTTAGTGCATTCTATAATCATTAATAGCCAAACCTGGATTTTCATGTTACCCTTCAAGGTTTCCAAATAAAACCATGACATTGAATATTTTACACAGTTCAGGGTTTGAAGGTGTATGCTGCAATGTTTACATTGTTACTGGTGCTATTCTAAGATTGGTACACAGCTGTCCTTATCGCAGCTGAACAATAAAGCTGTGGATGCAGTTTTAATAATACTTCACACAAGAGTCCTGGATATCTTCTACAGCCACCACATATGAACATCCATGACAGTTATGGATGTTTACAGTTTTTTAATGAGTTATTATTTTAAATTAGAATATCAAAAATGAAACAGCACTTCATAACAATAACACTGAAGCCCCTATAGTGTTGCTTGTGTGGAAATGTTGACAAATATTGTATACTTACTAACAGAACTACAAGCAATATTTACTGTAGTTTTATTTAAAAAAAATATACCAATGTGTTAAAGTTTTGATGCATGTTTTCATCTGCTATTTGCACACTTTTTTAATTTTGCTGTGCTTTTTCGTGAAAACACCCTAAAGAAATCATTGTTGGGGACCAATCAGTAAAATGAAGGACAATGATTACAAAAGATCTTTTCAATGTATTTCTCCAAATCAATATTAACAGGAATTCATTAAACACCCAAAAGCCAGAAAAAAAAAGGGTTTGAATGAAAAGGTCAACTAAGCCAAATCTAACTAAGGATATCAAACAAGAACTGACCTCTCACAATAAACACAGGGGAATTTATACACAGAGGCTAGCCTACAAAATACAATGGGTGGGTCTAAAAAAAAATAAAAAAATGCTGGCAACACAACAACTGATCAACTTTGCCCCACATAATCATAGTCTCCTCACCATGGTGGAGTAAAGTAAGTTCTTACATGAATAGACCTCCTTTGGTTCCCAACATTACAATACACAATGTGACTAAAAACAAGTCTCCTACTTAACAACACCCAGAACTTGAGATTTTTTCATACCACAAACCAGTAAAACAAACTAAAAAAATATTTCTATTTTATTTTATTTCCTTTAAAATACAAATCATTAAAATCAAGATGAAAGTTTAATTTTCCGTTTTTGTAATCATAACACAACATAATAGGAAAAAAATTAATTTGGTTTGATCTGTCAGACTTTTTCAGACCTTTCAGGTTTCATCATTTGAATGAGCAAAGGAGAAAATGTTAAAGGACTTGAAGAAAACCTCTTTCTCTCACTTTCAATAGTTCAATAGTGTGTGGATAGTGAAAAAAGACTGAAAAGTATGCCTTTTACTGATTTGGATACAAATCTGGCAGTGTGCTCACATAAAGTAAGAAAGGTATTAAAGTCTAGCAAATATTACTTACAGCATACGTTATTTAATTCTAATGAGGTATCTGCTTTAATTTGAGCATTAAAAATAAATGTATTAGAGGTGTAAAAAGCATTTCTTAATATATTAGACAACATTTTTGTGATACTTCAGGCACAAACTAAGTGATAATGTAATCAGTTTGATAAACTCAATTTTGTACAGAATTATTATTTTTTCTTAAAAAACTAATGACTCAATGCAATCTTCTGGTTTTCCTTAAACTAGAAATTTTTTAAATTGATTTGTTTATAATGTATCTATGATTGAATGAAATGATTTTCTTGTAAAGAGACGTGATAAATTGTCGCTATATAAATAAACAGATTCTTCTTGATGTAAAAATAATGTGTAACTATCATACTGTATGTTGTCGCTCTAAATGTAGTTAATTCCTCAGAGTTGAAGTCATTCAAAGGTAATTTTATAACCATGTTCAATGAGTAAGGCTAACTAAATTCCATTTTTTAAGTATTTATTAGTAGTATCATTATTGTTTATAAGAATGTTCCTAATACCTGACCTGATTACACAACGTATGAAAAGAAATACATAAGATGTTCATAAAATACAGATGTACAACTATTGTTGGGTTGAAACAAAGAAAGTGATGTAAAAGTCATTGTAAAATACTGTATGGTACGTTGAATACATAAAACATCCATTTGTTAAGGGACTCACTTTTTATATTTTGTTTTTGTTCTGGTTTCATTTTTGTGAAATTAAATAATTTGTGGTTCTGAACATTTGAGGTTAACTTTCATTTTCAAATTATGTAGTTAAGTCCTGATCATTTACAAAGTAAAAGTTTGTGCAGTTTTTTATAGTAAAAATTGTGTTAATTTATAATGAAAACATTTTTTTTGTATCTCATAATATAAAAGAAAATGTTTTATATTATCCTTCCTTGTTGATTAAAGTAAGGAAAGCTCTGCCATGGAGAAAAGAAAATTGTTGCTGCAGCACTCAATGGTTTGATTACAAGTACATTGTTTTCATTGTGTCTTCTAGAAGCGCATTGTGCCTTTCTACAAACATTGCTGCTGCACACCCCGGAGCTACATAGCTTTTCATAGCAGAAATTGCCTGACGTTGATAAAACATCTGGAGCGATAAAAGCGAAAAGGCAGTAGATGGGCAACAGAACCTATTTTATAGCTGAAGTGCAAAGGAAAACACAATTACTGGGGGAGGAGGACTGCAGAACGGCTGAGTTATGTGCATGACTAAGGATGCACCCCTCCGCCCCTTTACTCTGACTGACAATGAGGTTGAAACTCACTGCACTGATTACAGCAAATAAATTGAATGTCCATTTCCCTGCCCTTTCAAACTTGTCCTGTAATTATCAATTCCACTTTAGAAGTACAATCACTCTGAACAGTCAAAGTGGTTTTGCAATTTATTGACACCAGTGCTGGTTTCAACCATGTAAATGTACAATACTAGTTCATACCGTGCACAGTAAGGTAAATATACGTTGAAAGCAGAAAACAAATTATTGTTATACTTGCTTTTTAGTTACACTTCCATGTAAAATGAAAGTACTTGCAAGATAATGTTGTGAAAAAAATTGATATTTTATTTTGGGTTTTTACATTGTGTTTCAGTTATGTGTATTCCAAAATATAATGAATTACCAACAGTTTTTGGATAAGTTTTGACCTTAAATAGAATTTGAAAGGTGTAAATTGTTGCCCTTGTTTATGGATCCTTAAGTATCAATATGCATGTAAACATAGAATCCAATACATTGATTTGGAACATTTAATTTAAGGGCAATTCAAATGTAATAGGCTTGCCCAATATTGGTCTTAGAGATTCCATCCATTCTTTTACCTAAACTAGGTATCCGAAGATTAAATAATATACTTCTTTGCAAAAATATATACATTTCTTTACAATTTAAAGAATGCAAAACATGTTTAAGCATCATAATTTAAGTCCAGACCTTGATTAGGCCAGTCTAAAACCTTAATTTTTATTTAATCATTTTTTATTTGGTGGTGGACTTGTTGATGCGCTTTGTATCCTTTTTAGCTGAATCAATTATGACAACCCCTGAAGAACCCTTGCAGCAGTGGCCAATCTCAAAACAACCATGAAGCGACTGTTGATGCTCTTTAAATTGTTCTGTTGGCCTTCCAAAAAGCTCAGTGTTTGGCTTGTTTGTTCAGATTCTCTGGACTTGCTTGTCCAGTGAATAATTACATAAATGCATAGGGTATTATAAGAAAAAATAATAAAACATAGTAGTTTTGGAGATTTTTTCCCTTTGTAATGACAAACTGATGCAGGTTTTTGCCCATATTGTCACCATTGCTTTAGATTTTTGTTTTTGTTTCTTGGGGTTTTTCTTGACCTTCAGGAAGAGTATCTGATAGGCTTATGGAGTAGTGTTGCCAGGCAAAAGCTCACCACCGTTCCATTTTGTCATATGATGGCTCCTTTTGCGTTATAAAAGGGTTTGTAATCATTTACAAACTGCTGTCGGTGACTTTATATCTCATTGTTCCAAACAACAAAAATAAAACTTGAGAAACTAAAACATTTATTACCTGTATTCTGTTCTAAACATCTCCAAAACTACAATAAATTACCAGGTTTTGTTGTTCAATGAGTTAAGCCCCTTGCATCTAAGTTGCTATTCTGGGAGGTTAACTCATAGCTAGCTTTCCATCCAACAGGTCCACAGGGTTAAACCTAAACCTCCAAGGTCTTACCTTGAACAGAATACTTGGGAAATCCATATACCTTGTTTTGAGGAAGTCTCATCTGGGAATAAACATCAAGATGTTTCACCCAACCTCAGACTGAATTAGTCAAGCTGGGTAGCCCTCACCAGGATTAAAAGTCAATGGTCATTTACACTTTGAACTTTCAAACAATTGAATGTCCACAAATCCTATAAAATTGCCTATTTTTCTCTACCTGGCAATTATTTGTGTGTGTCAGTAAAAGCATAAAATCAGCAGCATGGAACATGCATATAATAAAAATAATCTATTTAACACATCCCAACGTTTCCCAGTACTGAAACTGAATGATTCTAAGTAGAGACTTTTGGAGGCAAGGTGGTTTTCATACCCCATGCAGGGAAAATAAGCAAACTGGAGTCCTTGTTCTTCTTCTTTTGAGTAGGGGGGTGTTGATGACCTCGCTGACCAAGTTCTTTTTAGGCTAAGGGATTTAAGAAACAACTAAAGGACAGCAGATATTTTCAAATCATGATACAGGATGCTAGTAGACGATTTTAATGGGTTTGCTTGTTTTTATAGTTGAAGTGTACAAGATATATGTCATGGGAACTTCATTTATGAACTTCTACAAACATTTAAGCCGGTGAATAGTGACTTTCCTCGTGAAGGAGTTGACAAACACCTTATTTAGCATCCTAAAACTATTTCTTTTTTTACTATTTGTTCATATAATTCACTTTTATAAAGTTTGATAAAGATACTACTTTTCTAAGGCTCTTAAATCGAAACTTAAGGCCATTGTCATTCTTATTTGTCATCATTTTGTGCTACATGGCTTGGCAAATCAATTGGAGACTTGGAGGGGGGGTTCAAAAAAATAACAGTGCAGCAAGTAACACCCAAAGGACTTCGGCCTTCATGGAAAAGCGCACAAAGAATTGTTTCCCATCATACAATGAAATGTTGACTTGCCTAATAGCTTGATAAATGTTTTCATCATAATCCAAGTCTCAAATGTACCATCCTACAGCACTGTAGTCGACCTAATATGGGTTTGAATTTAAATGAAAACTTTTAAGTCACAAATAGATTTCTATTCTTCGTGAGAGTAAAACAATCCCGCATTTTCAAGCTTTCCACTAAATTAGACGATAGGTCAATCTGGCTGCCTTTGCTGTCGAAATCGCTTTGCTTTGATTTACCGCATTCAGAGCATCCACTCAGGGTGCATTGAATGCCCTGAAGTATTGATTGAATTAGACAAAGAACCCTCACGAGGAGAAAAAAGACAGAATGCAATCATATTCCCATTAGCAGCAGGCTGGATAGGAGAAGCATGCACTGGCCTTGTCTTCTTGCCTTCCTTGTTCAACATTAATTACAGTTCATTTCACTTGTTCTGTTCTTTCAGTCCCCCCACTTTCCCACAGCACACACCACTTTCAGCCCACACCCACCAGTTCGCTCCCCCCTATTCTTTAGAATTAAAAACTCAATGAGGCATCAGTCAATGTTCAGAATTATTTAATATGACGCTTCTTGAACCTACCACTTCAATTATGATGGGCAGTCAAAATTGAAATTCAAAAGGTTTAGATTAATTTGAGGCATGATGTGCACATAAATCAACCACTGAACAGTAAGAAAGGTTCAAAAAGCCATTGAAGAGAGCTATGGTGAGAATTGTGCTCCACGAACATTTATGTAAGCTGAAAGCTGTTTTCTTTTCTCCTGCCAGTGGCATCTAAAGCTTTAGCATCTGATAAAATGTCTTACTGTGTTTGCACACCTTTTAAAAGGCTTGAGTCATATCCCAAATGTTGTAGCAGAACTGTTTGGTTTGTCGGTGTAACTTTGATTGAGTGCTGATTTGTTTGAGATGTATTTTCCTGAAAAGGTTGTAGAGAAAACCAGCTTAAAGAAGGGTAATAGAAAAAAGCACATTCAGAGGTAAATTGAAAGTCAAAGTTTGAGACAGCTTTTGCTTATCTTTTGTGTTTCTCTCATTATTTCTGCATTTATTACTGTTAGAAAAGGTTTTGACATATTTAGTTCTTTTTTATTGCCAATAGTTTGCCAATTGTTTTTGTGTTCAGCTTCTTAGTTTATGCTTGTTTTCTGTTTGCTTTTGCATTTGGATGTATCTCTCTTAAATCTGTTGGATTTTTTTCACTTTAGTTTGTGGTTTCTTTGTGCTTAGCTCAGATACAGTCAGGGAAACTGGATAAATGCCTGGAGCAGGGGTGAGGATGTGAGATTAATAATGACTTATTGTAAGGATGAATACTGGACAGAAGATGAACTGAGAAGGATGAGAAACGCGGACGGAGGTGGAAAAACAAACAACGAATAAAAAAACAACGGAAGAACTTAGTAACAGAGGGGAATGGACGGGGAAGGGGAGAGACACCAGCACAGTGAATGTGGTGAGTAGATGGGGGAACTTACAGAGGCGGCAGAAAGATTACAAGAGGCTCGGGAAAAAGACAGCTCAGATTCATAATCATTTCTAATCCCCCGATCATTAAATCTGCTCACCTCAGAATATAATTTTACTGTTTTTATTTATTATTTGCTTGTTTGTTTGCTAACCTCTGCATACTGCTGCCCTTCATATATAATTTAACTCATGAACAGTATTGTATTACTTTAAATGGGAGTAAAGAGAAATTATTCACTTAAATTATCAAGGATTTACTTTGTAAAGCAATTTTGCTGGTGGTGGATCCTGCTGGCAGGTGGGAATATGCTGCTCTGGGCTAGAAAAGACAAGTGATGTCTTTAAATGTAAACTTCTTGGTTATCCATTTAACTTTTTTCTATTACTATAGCAATAATTACTCTTATTTTGAGCTTTTGAAGTGTTAATTATAAAGCCAGTTATCTAGAAATGTTTGTTTGGCTTCAAATTCTTTTTTGGTATTTTTGTTTCCTCAAATTAGCTGATTAGTTCTAGTCATGGAACTATAATTAAGGAACTAATTATACCAGGTCAGTTAGCTTCTTTTTGGTTCCACTTTTTTATTATTTGTATTTTAAGTTTATACAATCCCATCGGGATTTTATCATCTTGGTGTCTTAAAACTTCAATTTCTACTTTTGCTGTCTGCTCATCTTTATATACATGATTTTGTCTCCTCAGTACTCCAAAGCAATATCTTCTTTGTTATTTGGATAATTTGTGAATGTTGTTTTCCATTCGTCTCCATGCTAAATTATCTGTTTGTTTGCTTTTTTTTGCCATTGCCTCCTGTTACTACCTTATATAAAGCACTTTGTCTTGTAGAAATAAAGATTGATTAATTTACTGATTTACACTGAACCTTCACTAGGTCACTGGTGTAAGACTCCTAATGGTTTCTATTTTATTCATGAACCTCTCTATCCCTTGAGTACTATTAGCATACTGCTTCTACTTTAAACTATTCTCTGCAACAGTGTTTCTGTTCCTAGTCATGGGTATTATGATGTTGTCGCTGGTCCAAAGAAAACTAGTTTTAGAGTTTCTGAGTAAATTTTAGCTTTCACTTTCAGCTTTTCACTAAGCTTGTTTATCTCATAAGAGTGCTACGTCTTTTAGTCATATGGTACGTTTGACCTTTCAAATTCCGTATACAACCTTGCTTTGAACTGCTCTAAAGGTAATTGATTGTACCGGTGATATCAACTTGTACACTTCCCCTCTTGCAGCCAAAGCTCATGTATGTAAAATGCTGCAGGCTGCACTCAGAGAACATATAACTTGATATGTGAGCAGTAAGTCCTGGTAAAAACACAGACGGCAGCAATGCTGTGCAGTCCTACAGCGTACAGCTGCCGTTTGTTTTACCACCCAACATATGTTGAATGGCTTTCAGCAAGATTTCAGAAACATTTATATACAGTCACTAAATGCAGTTTTGTCTAAAACACCTCAAGTGATTTCAGTTACAAAAGTACAAAACAGCAATGACTACAAAAAAAAAGCCCCTGTAAGGTTTATACCTTAGAGACATTTTTATTACAGTGATAATTTGAGGTAGAAATATATAATGCATTTGTATTCGATTACAATGTTAAACAGACTATCCCTATCAAAGAGTGCACATTAAAATTACCCAAACAGGTTACAGATGATTTTTTTTGGTATAACAGCACTTTTTGTGGACATAGTAAAAATGTGAAAAAATTTTTTGTTAAAGTCTTAGTGAAATAATGTATGTGATGATTCAATAGAAATTCATTTTTTTCGCTTAAAGTATGTGGCATTCTAACTGGCATGTCATGGGAATATTTATCAGCAATTGGCACTTTAATATGTCATAAAGCGGATGGATTAACAAGAAGGACAATCAGCTCCTTTTCATTGAAATTCTCCTAAGTTTCAAGAACGTCTTCCAACCTGACCAATATCTATAATAGACTTTTTTGTCAACTTATAATTGTTCTGTTTTGGAACAGATGTCTTACGTTAAGCTTATGCTCTGACCCTGAACTGAGCACTACTGAAAATATATGCAAAATACTTTAAATTTAAGACAATTTAAATTACCTGTAGATATCCAGTCAGATCTTGCTCAAAAACTTGCTCTCCGAAGTATCTCTAGAACTTACCACAAAATATTTGTTTTAAACACATGTAGGGTAGTTGAGCCTGTTTGTGCTCGATTACTGTTTTTGCAATTTGCTTAAGCCCTTTTGTTGGATCATTATGTTCTCCCGAAAAAAGTTGGAATGACCTTATAATCAAGCACAAACTTCATGGTATTTATCATAATCCAAATAACTCTATGTAAGAATCTTACAAAAATGTTAACGCACCTCATAGTTACCTTTGATAAACTGACGCAGCCCTTTTTTTTGTTTCTGCTATATTTGACATCTAACCTGTTGTTTTTTTTTGTCTTTTTTTTTTTTTTTGCATAGTTATTTAAGGAAACAAATTTTAGAGGTTTTATTTATTTTGAAATAATTAAAAATATTCCAAATTTTCCATAAATTTCCCACTTAAAATTAGACTCAGAGATTTAGGGTATAATTCCACTATCGTTTGATAGTTTGCTTGGATTTTGCGCCGTTGCTCTTAAAGCGGCAGTAGTTTAACTTGCCAATAATATGTATTTTTACATATTTGTTAAAACTGTCACTATGTCTGGACAGTATCAGTATCAGACAGATAATCTTTGTTATAAAATTAAGCTTGTTTGTCCTCTCTCTGTGGCCCTACAGGAGTTTGCAGAACTACACTGCTCCTGATCAGGAACAACCAATCAGAGTCAGGAAGAAAATCGTAACACTGTCAATAATGCTTGGATACTCTCTGCTCAAAATTGTTGGTTTGCTGAAGCCCGGCTAATGGCAGAGAAACAACTTACAATTACAGGAAAAATGTTCATCCACTATCCATTATTCTTTGTATCTGATGATACACAAATCCTGTATGACATTGAAATTCAGGGATGTTGGTCGGTTGCCTAAAAAAAAAAAAAAAAACATATCGAAGTTCTTCAGCCACTTGTTATTTTCTTATAAAGCCATCTTGTTGTTGAAGTGCACTAGTCCATTATTGCATCAAAGCACTCCCAAATGTGATGCTGCCTTCCCCATACTACACAGTTAGGATGCCATTGTCAAGCTTTCTACCTTTTTCCTAAAACTGCAATAGTGGTCATTATTGCTAAACTAAAATTTTAGTTTAATCAGATCATACAGCCAGATTTGCAGGGAACCACAATTATCTTCCTAATGTCTTCATTGATTTAATTTGATCCTCACAGGAAAGCAGTGTGCTTATGGTGTTTCCTTAAATACTATTTAAAGGTATACAAATCCTAATGTGTTATGTCCGACTATGGAATAGATTCAAAGATAAAATTGTCTTGCTGTAATCACAAGTTATTGAGCTTTTTCCAGACATTAACAAGAGAGCAATTTAATGTGCAATAGAACTGAACTTCTTTTTAAAGGAATGCAACTCTGATTGTCTCAGCCACACACAATCAAGTGTACTTTGTTGTTTTTATTATGTTGTTTGTTTTCTTTCTGATTTACCTGGTTTGAAGAGTTAGTTGCTTCCTGCTTGGGAAAGAGGCGTGGCCATAAGCTGAGGACTTTAGGAGCCCACTGCCAGCTCAGCAGAACCAACCATTTGCTTGTCATCAACAGGTGTGTTTTAATTTCAGTTACTTTATTTCGTCCTTATATAGTATTTATGTTTGCCTGTTTTCCCAACTTCAGTGTTCTTCAGCTCAAGTTCTCAAGGGTTGGTCTTATGCAAATTTTAGAAGTATCCCTGGTCCAACAAATCTAAATCAAATGACTGAATCACCTCCTCCACTGCAGTCACGTTCTCCAAAAGACCTCGTACTGATCTGACTATTAGGCCAAGGTGTGTTGAAGGAGATAAAAATCTGAAACATGTGAAGGACTGGAATTGCAGACCCCTGCCATCCATCTATCCATCCATTATCTAACTAAATTATACTTGTGGGGTCGTGGGGTTCTGCTGAGTACCCAATTAGCCTAACAGTCATGTTTACGGACTTCTGGAGGAAGCCGCGGTACCCGGAGAGAACCCATGCATGCACAGGGAGTACATACACACTCCTTGCAAAAAGACCCAAGGTGTAATCGAACCCAGAGCCTTCTTGCAGTCCTACCGGCTGCGCCATTGTGCAGCCGAGCCATGCCATATTCGGTGTAAATAGTGTGACAATATCAACGTAATATCCTTTTTGTCTTAGTGTTTGGTCAGTTTTGTAACTTAAGTTGTGTATACTTTGTTTGTGAGCTTTTCTATTAGTCATTTTTGAGTAGCTTTATATTTTTTGACCTCTTTTATGTGTACCATACTACAGTTTTTTACACTTATGTTATTTTTTTTTTACTTTTTTGGGGTTAAAATAAAAAAGAAAACTGAAGAATTTTTAAATTCAAGCACTGCTTAGTCACTTACACATACAAGTAAAGTGCTAAAGGGGTAGTAAGTGGTCTAAAAGCTTTAACCATAGTCATGCAAATTCAGCTGTTTTCTACCATCGTACAAGTACATCAACTTATTGAGAGGAATGTCTGTCTGAGAAATGGTCTGTATCAAACACTGGAAACTCAGTAGTTAAAAGATAAATGGTGGTGTGATTAGATTTCATTAGTCCTTTATTTAGTAACAAGTAGGCAAGGTGTTTGACTGAGGGGATCTTTAAATGGGCCTTTAGAGACTTGGAAACTTGCAGTTGTTCTATGTGATAAATCAATTCTTCCCATTAACACTTATTTCTCTCCAAAGGTTTGATCAAGCTCCACATTATGGCTTTACCTCATTCATCTTGTTCAGTTTTTGAAAATATTGAGTTTAAAGAAATTATTTTTATTTTTTTATGTGCATCACATAACTAAGGATGCTGGATGATTTGGCAACAGCTTTACACACTGCCGTGGTGGTGCTTGATGAAATCATATCCAAAACCAAAAAAGTTAACAGCCTGCAAGCAGACA